>BJCM01153335.1:0-34347 GCA_018326385.1 Flaveria bidentis | reverse complement strand
GATTTACAATATTTGAAAACATGATTTTCTAAACTTTATATTATATTATTGTGGTTCAAATTTATTATATAAACTTGCAGGATAGTTAATATATAATGTCATTTAATTTTTAAATATGCATAATAAAGTGAATGTAAATATGCATAAACTTTCTAATTAAGATAATAAACAAAATTCTATATTGATAACACATACTAAATTTCATACATGCATTTTGATCATATATATTGTTTACACAAACATTTCAGGTAACGGATAATTTAAAATTTAATGGTTTAGTCTAACCTGATTACAGATTAACCCGACCCGAATAAACCCGAAAACTAAATAAACCCAAAAACCCGAGGAACCCGATCCGAACAACACAAAACCCGATTAATAAACCCGAATGACACCACTAATTAGTTGAATTAATAATGCTAAATAGTTAACAATTTTGATTATTAAAATCAAATTTTCCTTTTATAATTAATTATAATTATAATTAACGATGATGGTGACTAGAATGATATGTATTTTTAAAAGTAATATGTAAAGCGAACTATTAGAAGTTTAGTGTAGTTATCAAGTTTATAGTAAAACTGTTAAATAAAAGAGCTAAATTAATATTGAAAGCTTGATGTTGATCTTTAACAAACGCCATTCATCGTCTCTTATGCGTTAATATAAAATTAAAAGGAAAAAAATAAAGAAAATTCCCCAATAAAAATCTTAATGTACCAAAAATACGCCTTAGAGGTTCGAACATTATTTAAAGAAAGAGAAAAAAGAGAAGCGGAAAAAAAATTAAAAAAATAATTGTGTTTCAAAGCTTTTTTTAAGTGAAAGAAAATTTTAAAAAATTATGTTCTCGAGTTTATTAAAAAAGGAAATAAAAGAGAATGGGAGAAAAAATATTGGCTAAAATCAATACTTCAAATAAAAAAGAAGTAAAGAGATGACAAGAGAAGAAAAGAAAATACAAAGAAGATAAATGAAAAAATAATTTTCTTTTTTTATCTACTTAAGTAAACTCAGGAACATGTGTTAGGGACCATCATCAATTATTATTATAATGAAATAAGATTAGATGACATGTGATCAAGGTTGTTACATTCATATTCTTGACTTCACATCAAGCCCTCACGAAAGAGATATGATAAAGAAGCATGTTTAAATTTCATGATTTTAGTGCTATGAACGAAATGACTCTAGAAACTCAATCCTAGTCACCGGAACTCCAGATTTAGCAAGCCAATGGTGCCATTGTAGTGCACTCTAACGAAGGTGGAAATAGGCCAGATGCACCTTGCACACTTTGGAAATCATAGTATTGCTAAATGTATTCCCCATTAAAGCAAGAAAAATTAAAGTTTTTATTCACAATCCCCATAAGGATTATCGCTACCCGAACGTGGACCTAGAAGACAAAGCTGGAAACTAGGTTCAAATTGCTTGGATATAGACTTGTCGCGACTAGGGGCGGACCCTAAAATTTCTTTCTTTGAGGTCGATTCCGGTTCTCAAGTAGCCTATGTATATAACAACTCGTTTTCATAACTTGCGGGCCGGGTCAGGTCGGGTCACATGAACAAATGACAATAACATTATAAGATAGCGAACAAAAATACGTTATCTAAACTTAAAAAAACATCATATTTGTAGTTGTTATGCACAGGTCTTCATCTTCTAAAAACGATCTGTTACATCATCAATCGAAACATTTTGAAAAACTATTTCACAGTTTAACAATTACAACTTCAATATGCATCATTCATTCTATTGAGTAGTTCGTTTTTAACATGCTCATTTATGAAAAACATCTTTCAAAACTTGAAGTTACAATCGGTAAAACTAATGACAATTTCAATAAGCGATAGACTAATAGATATGCAAGATGTTTTCAAGTTTTCACTATTAACTTTACAAGATTAAGTATACCATTTGAGTTGGAAAGTCTTATATCCCCTCTCAAATTATGTATGTAGAAAGAGGGTTCATACTCAAGTGTATTTATACAATCAAAACCACTTAGATACATCTTAGCCAATCTTAACATCTTTGGTTGATTAAATTAGAAAAGAATTATCAAGTGGACTTAAAAAATCCATACACCTAAGTAATTTAAAGGTTACCTTGTTAAAGTGATTGTCAAGCTCTTAGATTTGCATATCAAGCACCATGTTACATCCAGAAAAAAAAAATCCTACTTTTTCTAAAAGTGATTCAAAACTTTTAACTCTAACTTTTTGTAGTTATACTTTGGTTGATTTTACGATCTCAATGGCATTCATGATATCTTGTTGTTTCCTTTATAGAGCTTATGATAATATATTTATAATCTTTAAAGATATTTCATCAAACGAATACACAAAATTGATTTTTTTCAACTATATGTGAAGCCCACCTCCTTTTTTACTATCATTAATCCCACCTTCATTTTCAATATATTATAGTACTTCAATAATAGAAAGATATATATCAACCACACGAACAAATGTTTTGTGATAACAACTACACTATGTATATCCGACTCTTATAAAAGACATTTTTTGATTTAAACCACTTCCAGTTTTAATTTCTAAATGGCTTATTGCTTCTTCTAATTTCTTCTTGTGACACTTGAGAGGCATATTTTGTCTTTTTCAAGGTGCATAAACAACATTAGTCATAGTTAATATTTTAAGATACATTTCCAAGCATCATCTTTGTTGGAAATTGTAACAACAGATGAAGTATATGTGTAAAATAATGTATATCATATGCCGACGGATTTTCTCTCAAAACTAAAAGTTTTAAACCCTTGAACTCACTGGACATATTGTTTACACCATTAAAATCTTTACCTCTAACTTAGGTCATACTCAAATCAAGAACAAAACAAGAGAAAATGAAGTTGTTTCCAGAACATGAACAAAACTAATAAATTGCTGTTTAACTATACCATATTCATCAACATACCTGAAAACCCCAACCATTTGTCTTTTTTTGATGCCTCTTGATCCATCAACTACTATTGGAAAACATTATCACTAAGCTCTTCAAAATTTAGTTTTACGCTTCTTGTGCGAAACAATTACTTTTTGAATCTTCGAGACGTCATTTGATTACTGGTAGGGGCATTTACAATTGTAACTTTACTAGTAGATTCCTTCATTTTTCCCAAAAATTTTAAAATTAAAAAAATATCCCTTATAAGAAGAGTCTTTGGGCTCATCATCTCCATAAAAGGAAAGTGCAACATTCAATAGATCTAGCACGAATAATGGAGGTACTGAATCAAATTCGATACTCTTTTTTTCTTGTTTTTCATTTGTTTTTTTTCAAATGCAACATGTTGATTTTGTTTAAGTAAATCATAACATTTTACCGAATTACTGTAAAAACTATTCCGATCACCAACATGAAGCATAAATTTATCCGTTTTATTCTAACTATTAAACCCATTTGTCATAAATGCATCCATTTGATTTTCTATCATATTCTTTAAACAAATAACAACACAAACATAATGCTTAAATTATCTTCACATTATACTCTAACCAATTTGCATATTGGTTAAATTATTATTTTCAAAATGTCTAGATTACGACTAAACATTCATTATGGAAACTTATGACCCCATGGTTGACATAGACCTCTCATTCAATATGTCTATCTAATTTTATTTTTTTTACAAGTTTGATAAGTACTAATCAGTTTACAATGAAAAGGACCCCATGGAAGATGTTCTTAATATTTTTTTCAAGAATAGCACTAGATAATGATAATGATTTGGGTATTTTTTTTTTAAAAAATTTGTCACTAACCCTAAAATTGAAATCAACTTATATGATTTAATAGTGATTCAACTATAAACTATTAAAATTTAAGAATTAAAAATTTTAATTAACATAAAGTTATATGGATGAAAGAGGATCATACAATTCACAATTCACATAAAACAAAATAACAATTTACATTATTTAAAATGCATGAAAACTTACAGAATTGAATCCAATTACTTTTGCAAATTAAAATTCTTGAATCAATTAAAATTCTTGAATCAATTAAAATTCTTGAATCAATTAAAATTCTTGAATCCGAACCTGTCATATCATGGAGTTTCATTCCGTGAATCCGTTGGGCGTAGCAACTCTTCAAATTCTCATTAAGGTCTTTTTTCAAATAAAAAATTTTAAATGTTGGATTTATGAAATATAGATTGATCATTTAGTTAAATATACGAGCTTATTAGTTACAATAGCAAATTAACCTATTAGTAATTATATTTGAGGATGTTTTTTTCTTAAACTAAAATGACCGATTAATTTATTTTTTAGTTTTTAGTAGTCATAATTTTTTTCATAGAGGTCGACATTAGAAAACACATGGGGTCGGTCAGTACATCAATCCATCTAACTGAGCGTCATAAAAAGCTAGGGTGTCATGAGTCTCGTTAAAACTCATTATTTTTCCCGGTATCCATTGGATCAACTAGACTCTAATACCACTAATGTGAGGAATGTGAAATAATTTTATGCATGTATCTATTTATACAAAGCTTTAACACTAATAGTCTACCCACTACTCACATGGATGGTGGTGAAGAAATCATCCATTATCCTCAATTGGTTGACCACACTAAGCAAGGACTACTAACGTAAAAGGTGCTAACTCCTTGCATGCTTGCAATCTCACGTACCATGAGTTTGAATGGGTCTTCCTTTCTATATGCATGGCAGATGAGAATGACATGAGACATAAGGATGACATGGCAGGAGGTGGCACACATCATAAATCTGCCTTTCATCAATTGCATTCTAAACTGTTAACTTAACCTATGAGGCTTGATTATTGCAACAATCCATATTCATTTCGTTGGTTCCTACCATGGCAATGATGCAAATTCGACTATCACACCACCAAAATGATGGATCTAGTAAGGATGCTTGAATTACTTGTAAATCTATTTGTAAGTTGGACATTTAGCTTATTGGTGTTATTTTAGGGTTCGTCCCTGTGGTGTTTATGGTCATAATTATCAGGTAAAGGTGGATATGCGTGAGGTCAATTTGGTGGCCAAAATCCTCGTTGTTATAGATGCGGTGGTGGCCACAATACTGGTCTTGGTGGACGTGATGAAGTCAAACTTAGTGAGATCATATTGTTTGGGAAATATCATAATCGAAGGTTTAATAGTTCCAATAGGTTCTAGGGTTCACATAATATATCATGCATTTTTATCCTATCTCATCTAATAGGTTTTGATTCAGGTCGGATTATGCTATCGGTCTGTCATCTCTTCTATAGGTGTACCAAGTCGTAAGCATACCTATATTTCATATAGAACATCACTTAGTACTCTTAATATTGGCTTTGGCCTATCTTCACAAACCACAAACCATTTGATTCTTCACATGTGGGTTTTACTAGCACCGGTCCATTTGAGTCTATTCATATATGTTTTGAAAAATGTTTTGGCCTTCTTATTTTTCTAGTCTTTCTATTATGCTTAGCATACAACCTCTCATTTTGGTTTATCTAAAGGTAGTTCTACACTACTATATGTAAAGAAGTCATGTCATGAATTCCAAATTAAAGAGCTTCAACTCATATGAATTATAGTTTATCTATTGTGTAGGATATTGTGTAAGCCTCGATGTTAGACCCTTCCATCTTTAGCTGCCAGAACTCGGCTTCTAGCTTCTCAACATCATTACGAGGATGGTATTCCGCCGTCATCATTGTTTTGAATTCATCCCACGGCAGCGCGTTTGCCATCGCCTAGTCAAGCATTTGCACTTACACATTCCACCACGTGAGTCCTGCACCCTCAAGTGTCCCCGTGGCGAATTTCACCTGGTCTGCCGCCGGACAGTTGCACTTGGTGAAGACTGAATCAGTTTTCTCGAACCACCTCACGAGCCCTACAACTCCCTTAGATTCACTATAGGTATGGGGCTTAGAATCCATGAATGCCTTGTAAGTGCATCCAGGCAGTCCTGTATTCAACGTGTTAGAGTGTTTAATCAAACCAAAAGAATTAATACCTTGTAAGTTTTCAGTTGTGTGGGAAACAATCCTTCCCATATAGGTTTTTAAAAACAATGTTATGTAGTCTAGATCATATAAATGGAAAAATCAGTCAACCGTTCCCATATGGTTTACATAGGTAGCATAGTATCTCTAATCCCATGAAGGATCGCGCTCATGTAATACAAATGACCGATCCCAATCTATCTCTCAAAAAGGATAAGGATATCGTTGGCAATCGGTTTCTCGATGAGGTACAAGAGGAGAAAGCGGGGATTCAGAATGCGTAGGTTTTTTTACCCAAAACCCGTGATGATGATGCCATGCTACAGTGCACGTGATGCATAAGCTAATAAGTATACAGTAAGAGGATAGCAACGAGTAACTAACTAATTGTGTGCGGTTATAGCTTAGTGTGTATGCAACCTAGTTCTTTATAACCAATGGCTCTGATACCAATCTGTCACACCCTTAAAATCCAGGTGCAGAGTTTTACCGCGAGGCGTGTGAACAAACCAGGATAACTGTCACTAGTTACTCCGAACGACACTATATTCCATATTTAAATAAAACCAACCAAAGTTCAAACTTTAAAAACTATGCGGAAGCATTTATAAATAAACAAACCCAAAGTATATAAATGCAACATTGACAAAACACACGCCAACCCAATATTTAAAATTCATAAATAATATCCAAGTGTTATGACTTGAAATAAGGTCTTAGAATGCATGCTGGACCCATGATGTGTTCCTAATGACAACCTGAGTTAACGACTTATGAATAGCATACTAAACGTGTCAATACAATGGTTGGTGAATTCAAGAGTTTGCGTTTAACATAAACAATGATATTTGTATAACATAAAAATGCATTGAAATAGATAGCTAGTCTATATTAATAGATAATAACAATAGTGATTTCGCGATCGAAGCTCACTGTTCTGCAGTTGTTTCTTCCTGTCATGACCTACCAGGTCATGATGATGTTTCTGTTTGGGACAATATTGCACCCTTTTAACCTCGAGTCGCACAGGTGGGACTTGTCATACCCGGTAGTACTACCCAAGATTTCCTGCTAGTTACCATTATTAACGATCTGAAAGTGTGAGGACTTTCAAGGTATAATGCACTATGCTAAACTATACACAACTTATAATAATATAACATTTATGAACAATTATGCTACCTCAGCCAGAAGAGGGTTTATTAAATAGTGGGGCATGAACTCACCTGATGCGCAACAAACAATAACAATGAAAACTAATGATGGATGGAAAGAAAAATCTTCAAAGGTTACCTAGAACACACAAGTACATAATTACGTGCACACAACAAGCTTAACAACTCTAAGTCAACCTAGTTAACCCGTTTGACCCATTGGTGACACAGAAGTTGAAATATTGTTTAATCAAGCGTATCAATTTATCATACATGAATATAATACAAGTTATCCACGTGTATCACACCATCAACCCAAGTTCTACCTAGATCATTATGCTACATTAGATTATCATACAACTTATGCGAATCTCAAACAACCAACATGCTCAACATAATTATAAATATATTACAAGTAATAAAACATACATGAAGTCTAATCATGCACTACATGCCATGTGAAGCCACTCATGACTTCACATCTCAAATCCTGCCAATCCTAGTAAGTAGGGGCCTCAGATTTGCACGCGTGTATGACAATCATAATCACATTCATCAAAAGTTTCATTCCAACCAACATACACCATAATGGTCAATTCCAATCCCAAACATGATTACCTAATAACTAACCACAATTCATCATCATTTATAATCGCCAAAAACCTAAATTCCTTACATGATCAATCAAGCATCCAAAAAACTCAATTAACATATTCTACGTCATTAAACATCATCCATAAACATTCTAACATGATCCTAACATCAAAACATTCCCAAATCATCATATCCAATGTTCTTCAAAAATATAGTTTCCCTTTTGGGAAAGTAACACCCAGAAGCAATCTAACATCCAATTCATTCACAAATCCATCAACTTTATACCTAATAAAGTTCAAAGCATGTATTCATGCATGATAATCATCACTAAATCATCAAATTTCCTAATCATTATGCATAAAAGTTTTTACTTTTAGTAAGTTAAGATCAACACACCAATTTCATGAAATCTCCTGCACATTCCGTGTAGACTAACATACCAACATTGTATCTAACATCATATCATCATCAAATTAGGAATACCAAGAACAAAAGTTTCATTTTAAGGAAATGTATGAACTACATGATCAATTCATGGATTTCTTGCATAATCAATATAATCCAATATTCATACAACCTAACTAACATCTATTAACATCTAACAATAATCAATTTAATAATTTCAACATCAATTTCGAACTAGGGTTCATCAAGAACCAAAAACATGAAAACTAATCAAAACTAACCTTTAGGTATGTAGAAATCAAGAATTAGACTTGCTACAATGTTGTAATGATCAAAGCCAAGCAAAATCGAATGTTCTTAATATTAGAAGGTTGAAATGGCAAGGTGAGGGTGAGGGGTGATGGTTTCAGCCGAATGGGGGGGATTTGGGGGTTAGGGTTTGCTTAATTTTGTTTAATTATGGTAAGTATTAGTTTATAGATAGTTACAAGATAAACCCCATTGTTTTTATATTATAAAACTAATATTTTTAATACTTTTTAAATAATTTTAACTACAAGTTATAAGTATTATTAGTCAATAATCATTTTTATAAGCATTTATAATAAGTCACACAACACATGAAATATATAGATTACACGTGGTTCCTTTATCATGTAAAACTCACAAATAATATTTAAAATCTATAAATTCATGAATCACATAATCACAACTAATAATCAATATTATTAATTAGGTTATTATTTTTTTATCATAGATTATTGTTATTAAGTCACCAACGTTCCACAACAACTAGTGTGTGCTCACGACACGTGTATGCAAGACCTAACGGAATTAACGGAGTTTGGTAACGGAAAAATATAGGATGTTACATTATCCCATGTTGAAAGAATTTTCGTCCCGAAAATTGCGTTAATGGTTGTGCTACATCACCGGTTTACTTCATTGTCATAACGAAATCGAGTGAGTTGTCACATCATCCCCATGTGGAAAGAAATTTCGTCCCGAAATTTAATCAATACCTTCCCCGGCTGTCACCGTCGTTTCGAACAAATGAGGATACTTGAGGTTCATCTGATCCTCGCATTCCCACGTGAATTCCAGTCCATATTTTGGGCTCCAACAAACTTTGACTGTAGGTATCTGACTTTGCTTAAGAGTCTTGACCTCACTGTCTAGTACTTAAATCGCCTCTTCAATAAAGCGTAATTGATCATCTACTTGTACTTCGTCGAGTGGTACAACCAGTGTCTCGTCAAATAGACACTTTTTCAGATTCGAGACGAGAAATACATTGTTAACACCACTTAGTGAATCAGGCAGGTCCAATCAATACGCCACTAGACTTATTCATTCTAGAATCTCGAATGGTCCAACGTATCTAGGATTAAGTTTGCCTCTTTTGCCAAACTGAATCCCACCATTCCATGGTGAGACCTTCAGCAAAACTTTGTTACCGACTTGAAACTCCAAGGGTTTCCATCGCTTGTTTGTATAGCTCTTTTGTCAATCTCGTGTTGCAGCCATATGGTTCCGTATCTGTACTATCTTCTCGGTAGTCTCATGTACCAACTCAGGGCCAAATCAACTCACTATCACCAACCTCCACCCAACAAATTGGTGATCTACATTTTCGTCCATACAATGCCTTAAATGGTGTTGCCTTGATGCTAGTATGATAACTATTGTTATATGAGAATTAGACCAAAGGTAGGTGAACTTCCCAATTACTTTTGAAATCAATAACACAAGCTCATAACATGTCTTCCAAAGTTTGAATAGTATGCTCACTTTGCCTGTAGGTCTACGGATGATAGGCAGTGCTCATATCCAAACGCGTACCCAAATATTTCTGTAACGATTACCGGAAATGAGATGTGAAACGAGCATCACAATCATAAATAATCGAGATCGGCACACTATGCCTTGAAACTACCTCATTCAGGTAATTTCTGTTTAACTTGTCCATTTTGTTAGTCTCCTTGATCGCAAGGAAGTGAGCTGACTTAGTCAGTCGATCCACAATCACCCATATTGTGTCATAACACTAGGAGTCCTGGGCAACTTAGTAATGAAGTCCATAGAAATATGTTCCCACTTCCACAAGGGAATCTCAGATTGTTGTAGCAATCCAGATGGCTTCTGATATTTCACTAAAACCTTAGAACATGTCAAACACTCGCTCATGTACATAGCTACATCTGCCTTCATATTAGGCCACCAATAGTGCGCCTTCAAGTCATAATACATTTTGTTAGAGCTAGGGTGTATGAAATATTTAGACTTGTGTGTTTCACTTATGACTAAGTCTCTCAGATCTCCATACATGGGTACCCAAAGCCTATCCATGAAATACAAGATTCCATTGGATTTGACTTCCAACTATTTGTTTATCCCACGTAAAGATTCAGAGCCAATGTTTTCCACTTTCAAAGCTTCCATATGAGCTTCCTTGATTTGATCAGACAAATGAGTGCTAATCGTCTCCTATAGAGCATGCACTCCTCGGGGCATAGCAGTCTCTTTTCTACACAAGGCATCAACAACTACATTCGCCTTAACTGGGTGATATTTGATAGCACAATCGTAATCATTTAGCAATTCCACGTAGTGTCACTACTTCATTTTCAGCTCTTTCTGCTCAAAGATACGCTAAAGACTCTTGTGATCGGTACAAATAGTGCATTTGGTACCGTACAAGTAATATCTGTAGATCTTCAAGGCAAAGACCACTACACCTAACTCAAAGTCATGTGTGGTATTGTTCTTTTCATGCACTTTTAGTTGTCATGAAGCATAGGCTATTACCTTGTCACATTACATCAGGACACAACCATGTCCTTAGATAGAAGCATCATAGTAAACTACAAAATCATCACTTCCTTCTGTAATGCTAATATCAATGAGCTACAGAGTTTCTGTTTCAACAACTAAAAAATAGCTTCTTGACTCTAACCCCATTTGCACGTTGTTCATTTATGGGTCAAGGCTGTGAGAGGTTAAGCGATTTTAAAAAATCTCTTAATGAAACGTTGATCCCTACCAGTCCAAGAAATTGCCTTATGTCACTAGGCGTCTTGGGTACTAACCTGTTCTTTATAGCCTCAATCTTCGTTGGATCCACATGTATTCCTTTCTCGTTAACAATGTGACCCAAGAATTACACCTCACAAAATCATAAATCACACTTAGAAAACTTGGCGTACCACTATTCCTTTCTAAGTTGTTCCAAGATCAAACATAGGTGCTCCTCGTGTTTTCCTTGGTCTTAGAATAGATTAAGATGATTTTGATAAACACGATAACAAACTGATTGAGATAGGGTTTGCACACACGATTCATGAGATCCATGATCACTGCTGGTGCATTAGTCAACCCAAGTGGCATGACCAAGAATTCATAGTGTCCATAGTGAGTACAAAATGTGGGTTTCGAGATGTCTTCTTCTTAAACTCGTAGTTGATGATAACCGGATGTCAGATAAAACAAGTCATCAATACTAGGTTAAGGGTATCGGTTCTTGACTGTGACTTTGTTCAACTTTTTGTAATTGATGAAAATTTGGAAAGTGCCATCTTTATTCTTAACAAAAGAACATGACCTCCCCATGGTGATGAGCTTGGTTGAATAAACCATTTATCCAACAGCTCCTGGAGTTGTGTAGATAGTTCCTATAGTTTGTTTGGTGCTAACCGGTAAGGTGCTCGTGCAATCGGAGCAACTCTTGGAGTCAAATCGATCTGAAACTCAACTTGATGATAAGGTGGTAGTCCATGCAGGTCCTCTAAAAACACCTCTAGAAAGTGACGAACCACGGAATATCCTTTATCTTCCTTTCCTCTTGTTTCTTGTTAGAGACGAGGGCTAATATGGCTAAGTGACCCTTGCGTAGCCACTTATGAGCCTTCATGAATGATATGATGCCTATCACAACACCACTCTTCTCGCCCTTAACCAAAAGAGTTTCCCTGTCAACCAGAGCAATGTGAATGACCTTCTTATAACAAATTACCTCTGCTTGTTTCTTGGACCACCAATCTGTGCGTACAACCACATCGAAACTTCCAATAGTAACAGGCATAAAATCAATATCTAAGGTATAACTAACAAGTTCTATCTTGAAACCCTTAAGGATGTGTGTAACAGAGATTTGTTTACCACCTGCTAATTCTATGGTATACTTAGATTCCAACGCAGAAGGCATATCACTTAGGAGACTACATTACTTAGTGGAAATAAAACTCCTATGGGCTCTAGTGTCAAACAATACAAAAGCAAAACAACCATTAACAAAAAAATTACCATTAATAGAAGTAGGATTATTTAGATCCTCACTTGAACCCATGACAAAGGCTCTCCCTTTAGATCCACCATTGTTGCCACCATTATTGTCACCATTGCCACCGTTAGTGTTATTGCCACCATTCCTATTTCTTTTTAGTTGAGGGTAATTTCTCTTGTAATGCCCTTCCTTTCCACACTCGAAGAAACCCTTTGGTGTCTCATGGGGCTGTTGAGGCTTCTTCATCAACTCCCCACGACAATCCTTTGTCGTGTGTCCAACCTTCCCATAATACTGGCATCAAAAACTGTCACACCTGCTAGTATGATAGTAGTTGTATCGATTGCACATTGGATTTTTCCCCACATATCCACTTTGTCCTTGGGATGATAAAGATGATTGATTGAAGTTGCGGTTGTTACCAAACCTCATTTGTTGTTGTTGTTGTTGGGGCTGATGTTGCTAAGGTTGACTACCATCCCTTGCTGGCATTATGTTCCCACTTGCGTTTGTTGTCAGGCACACTTGTCACAACACCTTATTTGGGTAACTTCCTTTGCTCATCTTCTGATCAATGAGTTTATGAGCCAATCGAATGACCAGTTGAATTGTAGGGAGATTTGTAGCGGGTACTATACTTGAATCTCTGGCCCCAACCCATGTAAGTAGAGCTCAATTCATCGGCTCGGTGGGTCAACCATGCCAGGACAGAGTGTAGCTAGCTCATGAGACCTAGTAGTGTAAGCCTCGATGTCAGACCCTTCCATCTTTAGTTGCCAGAACTCGGCCTTAGCTTCTGAATTTCATTCGAGGGCAGTATTCCTCTGTCATCATCGTTTCATCTCACGGCAGCGCGTTTGCCATCTTTTGGCCAAGCATTTGTACTTGCACATTCCACCACATGAGTGATGCACCCTCAAGTGTTCTCGTGGCAAATACTGACTCAGTCTTCTCGAACCACCTCACAAGCCCTACAACTCCCTTAGATCAACTATAGGTATGGGGCTTACAACCCATGAATGCCTTGTAAGTGCATCTAGGCTGTTATGTATTCAACGTGTCAGAGTGTTTAATCAAACCAAAAGAATTAATCACCTAATGGAATATTCGTGTAATTGATGACTAGAGTAACCGTTTACCTCCAAACGAGGCGGGTTGAGTGTTTAGTGCCGCCTGCACATGCTAATTAATCAGGGCGGCTATTTCAGCTGGGGTTATGTTTATGGTGCCGGCACCACGTCCACCACTATGCCCACAGGCATGTCCACGTCCTCTATGTCGGTTGTCCATATTCACTTTTTATTCACAAATACAAAAATGAGTAACATTCAAAATATTAAGCTCATTGAAGTACAGTAAATAATAAGAAATAATATAGTGCCACAAACATAACATTTATAATCAAAATAATAACTTATCATAATAAGATTGTTTATAACTCATAAAATATCCAATCAATGTCAAAATTTCAAGTTTTCAGTTGTGTGGGAAACAACCCTTCCCACATTGGTTTTTTAAAAAAACGCTATGTAGTCTAGATCTTATAAATGGAAAAATCAATACAACAAATCCGATCCATTACTGTCTCTGCCGTCTAATGCTTCTTCTGGCTCTTCCTTGGGGTCTTCATCAGAATCCTAGTGCAGGATTGTCCATAATTTGCAATGCTGCTAGCTGTGCTTACAGTACAGTTAATCTACTCTCGACTCCTACATTACGGTGCTCCTTCTTGTCCACATGGTTGATAAGATCCATTTGTATCTAATGTCTCAACTAAAGCTGTAATAACCTACTCCAGGGGAACATCAAGTGAAGGATGAGCAGGTGCCGTAGAAGCTAAGGCTGACCTTGTCCCGGGTCGAGCAGTAGATGGGCCTGGGATACGCTCCTTGTAAACCATATGGTTACCAATTGGGTTCTTGATGATGTACAGGAGGAGAAGGAGGGGATTCAAAATGCGCAGATCTTTTACCCAAAACCTGTGATTATGATACCATGTTGTAGTGCACGTGATGCGTAAACCAATGAGTATACAATAAGAGGATAAGCAATGAGTAACTAACTAACTGTGTGCGGTTATAAACTAGTGTGTATGCAGCCTAGTTCCCTATAACCAATGTCTCTGATACCAACACACCCTTAAAATCCATGTGTAGAGTTTTACCGCGAGGCGTTTGAACAAACCAGGATAACTTTCACTAGTTACTCACAACGACACTATATGCCATATTTAAATAAAACCAACAAAACTTCAAACTTAAAAAACTATGTGGAAGCATTTTGTAAATAAGAAAAATCCAAAGTATATAAATGCAACATTGGAAAAACATGCGCCAACCCAATAGTTAAAACTCATAAACTAAATCCAAGTGTTATGACTTGAAATAAAGTATTAGAATGCATGATGGACTCGTGATGTGCTCCTAATGACAACCTGAGTTAACGACCTAAGAATAGCATACTAAAATTGTCAACACAATGGTTGGTGAGTTCAAGAGTTTGAGTTTAACATAAATAATGACATTTGTATAACAAAAAAATGCATTGAAATAGATAGCTAGTCTATATTCATATGTAATAATAATAGTGCTTTCGCGATCAAAGCTGACTGTGTTGTGTTTGTTCCCTCTCGTCATGACCTACCAGGTCATGACAATGTTTGTGTTTAGGACAATATTGCACCCGTTTGACCTCAAGTCGCACAGATGGGGCTTGTCAAACCCTGTAGTACTACCTAAGATTTTCCGCTAGTTACCATTATTAACGATTCGAAAGTGTGAGGACTTTCAACGTATAATGCACTATGTAAAACTATACAAAAATTTTAATAATAAAGCATTTGTGAACAAGTATGCTACTTCCCCTAGAAGGGGGTTTATAAAATAGTGGGGCATGAACTACCTGATGCGCAACAAACCATAACAAAGAAAACTAACGATGGATAGAAAGGCAACCCTTTAAAGGTTACCTAGAACACACAAGTACAAAAGTACGGGTACACAGAAAACGTAACAACTTTAAGTTAACCCTTTAGCATTTTTGAAATCAAATTTAAAGATATTCAAGGACTCAAGATCAGATCTTATCTCTAAGTTATAGGACCTATATCTATTAACTTTAGCAATACATTCAGGAGTGTGAAGATGTTCCAATACATTGTCTTCATCGTGGTCAACCATGAGTGCTTGATTTGGAGATGCATCTTCAACCTAAAAGCTCCAGTCAGAACCTCCTTCTTCAACAACAACTGCAGCTTGCTGCTTTTGCTTCTCATATGAGCTCTGTCAGTGTAGCTTGGTTTGGCTTGAGTCGGGCCACCATTTGCTATTGGTGCCTTACACTCTCTAGCAAAGTGTCCCATCTGGTTATAGTTGTAACAATTTAACTTGTTTTTATCCAGCCCAAACTTTCCACTGGCTGTCCTCTTTTAGAAACTTCCTCCCTGTCCTCTTTTAGAACTTCTTGGCTCTATGAGTGAGAAGAGCCATCTACTGAACTATTTCCATATATTCCAGATCATTTGGATGGATACAGTCCAAATCTTCAAGGGTGAAGAGAAAGTTGCATGTGGATTCATCAGCAGGAACAAAGGCATGAAAAGAACTTGTCTCTTGGAAAGGACTTCCTTAAGTGTAGCTTTCTCTTGGAGTCTCTGGGAAGGTGATGAATGGACCCTTTAGTGAGTTGTAAAGGTAGCATATAAGATGATGTTGAGGTTCTATGCTATCCCTTTCAGTCACATGAAGGGCTGAACTCATTTGATTGCTAGAGTTACCAAATGAGTTTTGCATGTTCATCTCCATCTGGTATCCACTGAGAATACCATACAACTCAGTCAGATTAAGAGTCTTAAGCTTCTAAGTCCTCTTGATAACAACACAATAATGTGTCTATTGTCTAGGAAGAGAGGACATAAACTTCCTCACAATGTCTCTGTTCTCAAGAGTTACTCGAACATCCATTAGATTATCCATAATCTCAACATACCTAAAGTATTGTTGGGTCATGGTCTCACCTGTTTTAAAGGTGAAGTTTTCAAACTACTTCTTGAGGAGACCCTTTTTGTTCTCCTTGGATTCAGTAGAACCCTCATACATAAGCTTTAGTGCTTCCTATAGTCGTTTTACAGTCTAATAAATCTTGTAGCCTCTATAGATGGAGTTTGGATGAGTAGTTTGAAGGGCTGTCATGGCTTTTTGATCAATCTTTATTCTCTTCCTGTCTTCATCAGAGAAATCAACCACAATATTTGGAATCATACCACCACCAGTAGCAGATGAGGTGCTTGGTATGTAAGGTCCTTCAACAACAGAGTCCCACATCTTGGGGTCTTAAGACTTGATAAAGCCTTCCATTCTTTGACACCAAGTATCAAAGTCTTAAGGAGTGATCAGTGGAGACTTTGTCATAGTTCTAGTTTCCATATCAGCCTTAGTGATAGCTGCCATTTGAGTTGTTAAGTGTTTTGTGTGTGTGAGGGATCTTAAGATGGTGAGATCTTATATCAAGAGATTTTTACACTCTGATACCAATTGTAGGACCGTTAGAAGGGGTGATGCACTTTTACAACACAACAACACAAGTGAGGAGAGTTCTTTAGAACACTTAACAGATCAAATAGGGAACTGTTTTAAATATTATGAGAGATGCTAAGAACACAAGTAAAAGAGAGACAGAACAAGATTAATAATACAAGTATTTGGTTTTCAAGATTGTAGTATATTGCTTCTCAAGTTCTATTACAAGTGTTACAAAGCATGATTCTAAAGTTACAAGTACTTGAGATACATATTCTACATCCAATAGTCGGCTATACTATGAAATCTAGCTGTATACATAAGATTAGACAACAAAATCAAATATAGAGTCAAAAGGCAGATTGCCTTTTAACTAGTGACTATGACATGCCATAGCTCACATCCTATATATTACAAAAAAGATAAAGTATTAAAAGTAGAAAGCTCAGACTCAAGACCTCAATGTAAAGTATTCCAAAAGCATGAACCTTTTCACCAACTTGTGAAAGTTAGTGAGTCAAACAGAGTTGCAGCGGAAAGGTGGACCAACTTTATGGAAAAGTACACCACATAAAAGCATGTACATAAAAGTGTTTGGAAGAAATCTGTCTTCATAAAACTGGCTCCGGAAGACTTTGTCTTTGAAGCTTCAGAAGACTTTATATTTGGCTTCGAAAGATATTGGTTTTGGGTTCGGAAGATTTTACACTTAGAGTATTTCTAGTGTGAGGTGTAAAACTTCTGAAGCATTTCTACTTCAGTACTTCAGTGCATACATGCAGAGAGACTTTGGATTCTTTGAATGTTTTAACTTCATCAGACTTATTGGAATCCTTACAACATTTCATAGTCACAAGTCAAAAAGCAATCTTTCTTATAACTCTACATTGATCTAGTTGTTTATATCAATATTTCCAGCTGGTTTTCAAAGTATTGTCAACTGTAGGATGTAGTATAAAGTGTCTCAAGTAATCGTCTTTATTTTAATGCTTTGTAACACTTGTAAAATAACTTAATAGGAATATACATCATTCTTGAAAACCATAATAACTTGTTCTTGTTCTTGTTATGTTCTTCACTTGTGTTCGTAGTATCATAATTAAATGGTTCCCTATTTGATTTGTTAATTCTTCTAAGTCTCTACACATTGTGAAATTGGTATCAGAGCATTTTAGGCTCTTGATTGTAAGATCTCACCATCTTATATCAAATTAGTTTCACAAAACAATAAACAACTCAAAATGGCAGCTCTTACTAAGGCTGATATTGATACCATTAGAAAATCTCCAATGATCACTCCTGATGACTTTGATACTTGGTTCATAAGAATGGAAGGCTTCATAAAGTCTCAAGATAGCAGGATGTGGGGATCAGTTGTCTCAGGACCTCATGTACCATGCATCACTTCAGCCGTTGCTGGGTATGGTATGATTCCCAAGGAAGTGTCCGATTACTTAAAGGAAAAATGGAAGAATATTGATGTAGATCAAAAGGTCATGACCACAATTCTAACCAGGCTTCCAAAATCTATCAATAGAGGATTCAAGAAGTGCAAAACTACAAAGAAAATCTTGGGTGCTTGAAGCTCATGTATGAGTTGTTTACAGAAGAAAAAGAAATCAAGAATGACCTTTTGAAGTAGCAGTTTAAGAATGTCACCTACAAGACAGGCAAAATCGCTACTCATCAATACTTAAGGTGTGTTAAAATTGTGGATACTATAATGGATGTTGAGTGAATCTTGTGAATATGGACATCATGAGGAAGTTCATGTCCTCTCTACCTAAAAAATAGACTCACTATTATATGGTAGTTAATACAACTATAAACCTCAAAACCCTTACTCTCATAGAGTTCTATGGTATCCTAAGTGAATACAAGATGGTTATGAACATGGAAAATCCATCTTACAACTCTTCCAACAATCAACAGAGTTTAGCCCTTCATGTGCTTAAAAGGGACTATAGGGGACAACAAAATCATCTTATCTACTACCCTGAAAACTCATACAAGGGTCCTTTTATCACCTTCCCGAAGACACCAAGGCAGAGCTACATCCAAGGAAGACCATACCAAGAGACAAGCTTTTCTCAAGCCATTGTGTCTGCTGATGAAACAACTGAAACTCTCTCTTAACTCTTGAATGCTTGGATGTATAATGTGGATAATCTAGAGTACATGGAGATAGTCCAAAAAATGGCCAAAGAAGTTCTACATCAGGATTGGTAGAAATTTTTCCAGGAATGCAACTAATGGAAAGTTTGGACTTGATAAAAGCAAGGTGAAGTGTTACAAAGGTAACCAAATAGGGTACTTTGCTACAGAGTTCAAGGCTCCAATGACAAATGGTGGCCATCCACAATCCATACCAAACTCCATTGATGGAGCTCTATAGACTCAGAAGCCCAAGTAGCAAACAATAGTTATTGTTGAATAAGGAGGCTTTGACTAGAGCTTGCAGGTTGAAAATGTTTCTCCAAACCAATCACTGATGGCTAACTCTGAGGAAGCCAAGGAACAACCAAAGACCAAAGAAAATGTATGGATCATTAATAGTTAATGTTCTAGGCACATGACAGGCAATAGCTCTTTGCTTCAAAACTTTGAGAAAAGTAATGGAGGTCTAGTTGTATTTGGAGGAGATTAAGGTGGTTACATCACTCTAAGGGGAAGAATCACAAATGGTAAGCTTAGTGTTGTGAAGGTAAACTATGTTAATAAGCTTGGGTACAATCTAGTTAGGGTAACCCAATGTAAAGATCAGATACACAACATGCTCTTTACTAAGCATGCATGAATTGTTCTTAAGCCTAAGGTGGTCATTCCTCAAGAGCATATATTGGTCAGAGCCCCTAGTAAAATGAACATGTAAAAGATGGATTTTCATCAAAAATACCCTTTAGGAGAAGTTTCATGCTTTCTAATTATAGCAAATAGTGATGAGTCTCTCCTTTGTTATAAAAGAATATGCCATGTAATCTTTAAAACATGAATACATTAACTAAGATTGATTTAGTAACTAGAATGCTAAAGAAAGAGTTTACATGTGATGCCTCTTATGTTGCATGTTTGAAAGGAGAGCCACAGAAAGTGCCTCACAAGCAAAAGGAAATAAACTCCATCACTACACCCTTTACATTTATTACATATGGAACTTTTTCCCCCACCATTTAAATAAATCTAGGAAGCACCTCTTATTGTTTGGTGATCACAGATGATTTTACATATTTCGCTTTGGTCTTCTTTCTTAGAACAAAGGATAAGACTCCTGAGATCTTGAAGGACTTCATTCTAAAAATTGAGAATCAATGTGATCACAAGGTCAAAACCATATGATGTGATCAATGAACTAAATTTAAGGAAAAAATATTGGATACATTTTGTGATGAAAAATGTATTACAAGACAATCCTCAACAAAATGGTGTTTATGAGAGGAGAAACATGACACTTATTTAAGAAACAAGAACAATGTTATCTCACTTTAAACTTCCTATTACCTTCTAGGAAGAGGCAATTAATAGTACCTACTATGTAGAGAATAGAGTTTTAGTAGTCAAGACTCATTGTAAGACTCCTTATAAGCTGTGGCATAAAAGAAGACCTTTTATTGGTTTCCTTAATTCATTTAGGTGTGCTTGCATCATCCTGAATACCAAAGATCAGGTTGCCAAGATTTCTGAGATATAAGATGATGGACACTACATTGGATACTCTTCCCAGGCTAAGGTTTATAAAGTATATAGTCTCAAAACTAGAGTATTTGAGGAGTCTGTCAATATGACTTTCAATGAGCAAACTCCTAGTGTGAAAGGTTCTGGTCTTGATTGGCTTTTTTATCTTGATTTAGATACCAATTGTTTTAGCTGACACTTATAGAGTATAAAGTCTAAAAAATACTTCAACTCTAGTGGTAACAAACCCTCTAGATGGAAACCCTAAAAGCACAACAATGATAAATTTAGTTGATACATCTGAGGTGCTTACAAATTGTAGCACTAAGGCATAGAACTCAAATAAAGGAGTTTGAAATGTAGGAGGAAATGGAGGTGGTGATAATGATTAAGAATATCTTGATGCTTACAACCACTGCATAGAAGATAACATCAATAATGTCATACGCATATTGGATCAAGCTTCTCTTAGTAAGTGTCCTGATATGGTGGGTGACACTTCATTAACAAATCTAAATTTCACTAAATTAGATTTGTCAAATCAACTTGTTGTAATTGCTCAACTAAAAATCCATAAGTCACATCCTACCACAAACATCATTGGCGATGTTGAGACATGGATGGGAACAAGAGGACATACTCATGGCAAAAATGTTTGTCTATATGAAGATCATGTATAGGTTGGACTCACTTTAGTTTAGGTTTTGTTTATATTCCAATGTAATAGGTTTAATGTTAGTTTACTTTTTTTTGTTGTTTATTTTGTTTAGTTTTCTGCCCAATGAAACTATGAGCGAAACTACAGTTTCGCTCATAGTTAGTTGTGTAGTTCACCCAACGAAACTAATGTTTCTATCAGGCGAATCTATAGTTTCGGCATCATAGTTTCACTAACAGCGAATCTGTCAGTGAAATTATGACTTCTATATATAGTTTTGATCTTTCTCATTGTTGAGCATCCTTGCAAAACCCTAATCAAATATTTGTGTTGCAAGAGACCTCTGTAAGCTGTTATTCTACTAAAATATATTTGAGCTTTGTTTCTATTGATTGTATTGGATCCTTGATTGTCTATATTTTAATACTTTGTGTTTGTGATCATTCATCTTCGTTGTCTAGCTTTTGTTTCTAATATTGAACGATTGAACATATCAATTGTACTGTAAAACGATCAAATGAACCTACAAAATGGTATGAGAGCCATACTACTCTTGATTGTTTGAGGTTTTTGGTTTTTTTGTTCACTATCATCATTTCATCAATTCTGGATCAATTAGAGTATATATAATATGGAATTTGATTGAATTTTGCTTGTTATTGGTTGGGAAAATTCTGTTAATCATCATATCTTCAATCCATTGAGATTTAGGCGATTTCTGATTGATTTCGTGTTGAAAAGCTTTTTAGATTCATCCTGCGAAATTGCATCTTCATCTGGCGAAACTGCATAATCATCCAGCAAAACTACAATTGTTTTATACTTTGTAATTGTTTTCAGCGAAAAGTGCTTGTGTGCATATTACAAGCGAAATTGTTGTCGAAAGTATCATTAAACTAAAGTTCAATCTTGTGTCATGCGAAATTCTCGGCGAAACTAAGCGGTCTCAAGCATTTGTCTAGCAAAATTGTTACTGTAATTCCTAGCGAAACTACTGTCTTTTCAACGAAACTAGCTTTCACTGCGAAACAATCTTTTCTCTGCGAAACTAGCTATTTTCTGTGAAACTATCGTTTCTTCTAGGCTCATAAACGAAGAAAACTTTGAAGATTGGAAGCGATGTCTCAAGGCCTTTTTCTTCTACACCAACCACAACCAATGAGAACCTATCATCTCCGGTCCGCATATACCAACTATCACTATTGGTGATGTCTTGTCTCAAAACAAGGACCCAACCATGTTCAACGAGAAAGATCTAAAGCTAATTGATAGAGACCAGAAAGCTTTTGGAGCACTAACTCTATGTCTTGCACCAGACATCTACAATCGATTTGCTGAACATAAGAATGCTAAATCCCTCTTCGATGCTCTTTATGAGTTCTATAATGGTAATGATGAGCTACTAAAGGACAAGGGTATTCAAGCTTAGAAGGAGTTCAACTCTTTTGTGGGATACAATAATGAGAGCCTCACAGACCTTACAAATCGCTTTCTAACAGGTTCTAGCACCTTAAAGAAATATGATGAGAAACTTAACAATAGTGAGCAGGTTAACAGGCTGTTGGACTCTCTTCCACCGCAGTGGAGTCTACTGGTGAGAATGTTAAAGCAAGAAAAAGATTTCACTAACTACAAACTTATGGACATCATTATTAAGCTTAAGTCCTTTCAGCTTGACATGAAGAGAAGGGAATTCAACCAAACCTTGATGCTTACACTGGTTTCACTCAGAATGTTGCATTATTGTCTTCTACTGCATTCTCTCCAATGCAGACATCTTGACAAGGTGGAGTGAATAGTGGTGATTATTCTGGAGGTAGTGGTAGTTCTGGGAGAGACAAGCCAATCTGAAAGCTCATTCTGAAACATCAGTTCTATCCGAGCAATGGCTTTCTTTGGTATGTTTGTTCAAAGTTATGATGCCTTGAAAATGGAGGATATGTATCAGGTGGATCTTGATGATCTTGAAAAGACTGACATATAGTGGCAAATGGCAATGTTGACTCTCAGAACACGAAGATTCATGGAACACACTTGAAGGAAGAATTTTGGAGGTTAAAGTTCTAACTCCAAACTAGGGTTTGATAAGTCTAAACTAAGGTGTTTTAACTGGAAATAGTTGGGAACTTCAATCATGAATGTCCATTGCCGATCGTCACTGATCCTAGTAACTCAGGAGTCCAACGACTGGGTTCAAGCGGGAATAAAGAAGAGATGAATCCCAAGAAAGATATAACTTTGATATCTAACTTTGATTGGAGTGTAGAGGTTGATGAGACGATAGAGGAATTTAAACAAGCATTAGTGGCTGAGATTGTGGAAGAAAGGAAGAAGGTGAATTGTGAGGATGACTTTGATCTATTCAAAGAACTTAGAGATGAAGTTGAAGTATCTTTGAAGGTGAAAGAGGAAGAAATGGTGATAGAAGGTGAGGATGAGAAGAATCAGAAGGAAGAAAGTCAATCCACTGAGCAAAGTAATGGAAAAGATGATGCTGCTACCACTATCAAGGAAAACAAATTAAGTACTCTGGTATGCCAATGTGAGAAAGCTTTAGCAGTAGAAAAGGTGGTGATGGGACTTCCTTATGAGGTAATTCAAGACATGTGTTCTTCTGCATGCAAAATTAGGCTATACAAAGGTAATCATTTGTTAATTGATAATGAAAAGGATTTAAAATGAATTAATGAAGAACTTAAAGTAAACGAGTCTAAATATTTTGTTAATTTGAACAAAGCTTTGAAAGAAAATGATCATTTAAAAATAATCGTTTTGGAAAGAAATGTTGAGATCAACACTTTGACTGAAAGGGTTGCACACTCTGAATTTGAAACAAGCAAACTTTAGTCCGAGCTTGATAAATGGACAATATCGGGGATGAAACATGATGATTTATGCAAATCTCAAAGGGGCGCTAGGATTAAAACAGGTTTGGGAAATGAAAATGCTATGGTTTATCCTCCTCCAAGTACTTACAGTTATTCTCCTATCTTGTTCCTCATTCTTCTAATGATTTGAACACAATAGACACTAACAATATGCATGTAGGTTTAGAAGGTGTGAACACTAGGCACGTTCGTGTAAGGCCCCGTTCCCGGAGACCTCATAGTTGGTCAACCACAGAATTTAATACATTATATTTTATAAACATACAAACTCAAGCAATGAAATTATTATAACAAAAGCCATTCATTTCTTTTTAAAACACTGTTGTTGTGCAATACACTATTGTTTGACTAATTACAAAAAATTGTTTAACTGCATTACAAAACAACAGCAATATGAAATACGAATGGATGTCAGTCTTTCCCTGCAGAGTAGCTTCACTCACGTGCCATTCTCAACAATAATTACCTGCCAACTGAAAATGTATAAAAGTCAGCGCTGCTGAGTGAGTTCTAGTTTTAAAAGTAATAAAATACTTTATGTACGTTGTATATGAAAAATACTCTTTCTGCGAAATACAACTTTTTACTTTGTATGCGAGCACGCATTAACTATATGAACAGTAACTGTTTGTTCTCTTTACTGTATGCCTTGCTTACTCTGTATTCTTTTATCTTTATCTTTCACTATCTGTATGGACCAATGAGCAATACCCTAAACTGTATGCACGGTGAAAACTGGTGATGGGCCATCTATATCCCTTAAAAGGGTTTTGTTTACTGTATACAAGGCCGACCTAATCACCTAGGGCACGCTGCAAAGGTCCTGCCAATCTCAATTGACTGGCCCTGTGTGCATAATAGGGTAGCTAACCTGCAACACAGTTGAGCTAATGACAACATGGTCGTCTACCTCCTGTAAGCTTGCAAGAGTTGTTAACATTTTATTAATGTTCCTCTTCTCTTCTTTATTGCTCTTCCACTTTATTATTACAATATACGTTACATTATGATAATAAACATACCACGTAAAGTCACACACTATAACTAATAATAATAGCAATAATAATAAGAAACAATCATAAGGCAATCATAATAATGCAGGGAACCCAACATTAATAAGCCCTAGTCAAACATCGGTCAAATCCCTAAAAGCACAGACTCCCAAAAATTCTGTAATAAATTCTAAGTGTTTATGCGCTTTGACACTATTTGGGTGCATGAGCCCTATTTGAGCGTTTCATCACTATGTAGGCACATCAGGCCAACACTTAGCTGTTTTAACACTTAGGCGCATGAGCTATTCAGGGGCATGGACTATTCGGGCGTATGAACACTTAGGCGTATGGGTCATTTGGACGCATGGACACTTAGGCGCACGGGCCACTTAGGCGCATGGACACTATTGAGGCGCATGGGCCTACACTTGGTAGTCTAACTAATATTTCTAGGCGCATGGACTACTGTTCAGGCGCATGGGTTACACTTAAATTCTTCTAAGGCATTCCCAGGCGCATGAGCCTTATCTAGGTGCATGAACCTTCTGTACAACATGTTTCTAGGATGTTTTCGAACCCAATCATCTAACCTATCTGTTCTAAGCTTACCAAGGCTATTCTAAACATGAACAACCTATAAGCATCCAAGAATCATCATCCAAGATGCATAATACATATGGGTAAACATACATAAACATTTGAAAATCGTTTTAATACATTTTCAGCCCTAAGAGAGGTTAAAACAAGTAAAACCGGGGTCTAGAAACTCACCTGGTGCAACTTTGGGTGTATCTTCCTTCTAACTTGTACGCAAATGAGTTCAAACACCTAAAAACACACCAATACACACACACATGAACACACACACAAACATATAAGCACATAAGCATATAACCGAGACAAAACCCATCATAAACACTTAAAAACCTCGAGCTCTTACCTTGAATTCAATCCTCTTCTTCTTCTTCTTCAACCGAGAGTTGTTTCTGCTCTCTCTCTCTCTAGAACCGATGAAATGGTGAAAAGTAACATGGTGTGGGCGGCCATGTTGCTTTTGTACTAACTTTTAATCTTTTTTTGTCCTTTTGACTCTTTTAACCCCTCAACTTGGGTTAAATTGCATTTCCTAATTTTATTCTTCATTTCTTATTCCTCTTTTAAAGAATAACCGGGTGTTACAAGTCCACCCCCATCAAATAGGTTTCGTCCCCAAAACCTGTTATTCCTCAAACAGACGAGGATAATGCTGCCTCATCTCCTCCTCAGTCTCCCATGTAGATTCGGATCCCTTCCTGTGCTTCCAATGTACACGCACAAGAGGAATCACTTTATTTCTCAGCCTCTTCTCTTTTCAATCGATGATTGCCAATGGTTGCTCCACATAATTGAGCCTTTCATCTACCTCGATATCTTCCAGTGGAACAATCATGTCTTCATCAGCTAAGCACTTTCTCAGATGAGATACATGGAATGTCGGGTGAATTCCACTTAACTCCTCTGGTAAGTCCAATCTATAGGCCACCTCTCCTACTCGAGCAATGATTCAGAAAGGGCCTATATACCTTGGGCTCAACTTGCCCCGCTTCCTGAATCGGATAATACCCTTCCAAGTGAGACCTTCAACATAACCCGGTCACCCACCTGGAATTCGATCGGTCTGCGTCGTTTATCGGCATACGACTTCTGCCTATCTTTAGCTGCCTTCATGAAGGCTTTAATCTTCTCAAGCTTCTTGGTCGTAGCCTTGATTACCTCGACGCTCCCCAATTCCTTCTGACCAATATCACCCTAACAAATGGGTGTTTTGCATCTCCTACCGTATAGCATCTCATATGGTGGCATACCAATGCTGGCATGATAGCTATTGTTGTATGAGAATTCCGCTAACGGTAAGTGGTCATCCCAACTTCCCCTAAAATCAATCACACATGCACGAAGCATGTCTTCCAGTGTCTGAATGGTCCTTTCTGACTGACCATCAGTCTGGGGATGATAAGCCGTGCTAATATGTAACCTCGTCATCATGGCATCGTGAAATTTCTTCCAGAATTTGGATGTAAACCGGGTGTCATGATCAGATACAATAGACACCGATACACCATGACGAGTTACAATTTCCTTGATGAATAGATCCGCCAACCTCTCAGATGAATATGTCTCGCGGATCGGTAGGAAGTGAGCACTTTTCGTCAGACGGTCGACAACCACCCATATGGCATCATACCCTTTCGGAGTACGTGGCAACTTCGTTATGAAATCCATGGTGATGTGCTCCCACTTCCATTTCGGTATATCCAAAGGTTGAATCTTCCCATGCGGCTTCTGATGCTCGGCCTTCACCTGTAAGCAAGTAAGGCACTTACACACATACTCCACCATATCACGCTTCATACTCAGCCACCAATAATCTTTCTTCATATCTTGATACATTTTTGTGGCACCAGGATGAATGGAATATTGAGTCTTGTGAGCTTCATCCATAATCCTCACACGTAGATTCCCAAAAAGAGGAATCCACACCCGTCCAAATCGAGTTTTAACACCAAGTGTGCTTTCACCCAATTCCCCGACCAGACCTCTCATCCTTTAAGAGTTAAGATGATCTTCTTTTAGTGCCTCATCTTGAAACTCTTTGACTTTCTTCATCACACGGAGGTCATGATCAGTTGATATGCTTTTCCTCGAATTGGCTCGTGCCTCTCCTTTCGGTTAAGAGCATCAGCCACCATGTTGGCTTTGCCCGGATGATAGTGGATCTCGCAATCATAATCTTTTATGAGCTCCAACCACCTTCTCTGCCTCATGTTCAGATCTTTTTGGTCGAAGAAGTACTTCAAGCTCTTGTGGTCAGTGAAATGGTGCACTTCGTCCCGTAGAGATAGTGCCTCCAAATCTTCAATGCAAAGACCACGGCTGCTAGCTCCAAGTCATGAGTGGGATAATTGACCTTATGAACTTTCAACTATCGGGATGCATAGGCTATAACCTCCCATCTCTGCATTAGCACAAACCCTAACACTGAGTAGGAAGCATCTGAATAAACCACCAAATCCTCGCTTCCTTCGGGTAATGACAGAACAGGAGCTTGAGTCAACCTTGCCTTTAACTCCTCGAATGCTTGCTCTTGATCTTGACCCCATATAAACTTTACATCCTTTCGGGTCAACTTGGTTAGTGGAGAAGCGATCTTAGAAAAGTCCAGAATGAACCTTCGATAATATCCCGCCAACCCCAAGAAACTACGAATCTCGGATGGCGTCTTCGGTGACTTCCATTGCATCACTGCCTCCACCTTTGCCAGGTCCACCAGGATTCCATCAGGATTCACCACATGACCCAAGAATTGAACTTCGCGCAACCAGAACACGCACTTGGAAAATTTGGCATACAACTTCTCCCTTCTTAATGTCTCCAACACCTCCCGAATATCACCAGCGTGCTCTTCTTCGCTCTTCGAGTAGATCAGAATATCATCAATGAACACAATCATTGATCTATCCAACATCAGCTGACACACTCAATTCATCAAATCCATAAAGGCAGCTGGCGCGTTAGTTAGACCAAAAGACATAACGAGGAACTTGTAGTGTCCATAACGCGTACGGAAAGCTGTCTTAGGAATGTCTTGTTCCTTCACCTTCAATAGATGGTAGCCAAATCGTAGATCTATTCTTGAGAACCAACTGGCACCTTGGAGCTGGTCAAACAAGTCATCAATCCTTGGTAATGGGTACCGATTCTTCACCGTCAACTTGTTCAACTCTCGATAGTCGATGCAATTCGCATACTTCCGTCCTTTTTCTTCACAAACAATACCGGAGCACCCCACGGAGAGATACTCGGTCGAATGAATCCCTTATCCATCAATTCCTGCAATTGGCTCATGAGTTCCTTCATCTCAGTAGGAGCTAATCGATATGGTGCTTTGGCAACGGGTTGAGCACCAGGTATCAAATCAATTTGGAACTCAATCTCGCGATCCGGTGGCACGCCGGATATGTCTTCCGGGAATACGTCCAGAAAGTCACACACCTCTGGTACCTCGGATAATTGCGATACCGACGCATCCACATCTTTCATGTATGCCAAGTAGGCACTACATCCACGTCTCATCCACTTCCCCGCCACCACCATCGAAATCAACTTCGGGATCATAGTAACGCGATCTCCATGAATCGTAACCAAACTCCCATCAGGTGCAACTAATCGAAACATCTTCTTGCGACATACGATGTTTGCTTCATAGGTTGCTAACCAGTCCATCCCTAGTACTACATCAAATCCACCTAGGGGCATCATGTGTAACCTAGCAGCAAACCTATGACCTTCTAGTTCTATAGCACATTCCTCTATCACATCAGTAATTCTCGTGGACTTGCCAATAGCGGTTTCTACATCTAATGGTTCACTGACATTTCTACTACTAATAGGCAACTTAGCATAAAAAGTAGTGGAAAAAAACTCCTACTAGCACCAGAATCAAACAATACAGAGGCACAAGTTTGGTTTACTAGAAACATACCTGACACAACGTCGGGATTAGCTCTGGCCTCCTCCCGGGTCATGGTGTAAGCTCTAGCACCTGCCCTCTGCCCTCCTTCCTCCGGCTTCTTCTTCTCTGCTCCAGAGCTCTCCGCCCTCGACTTCTTACAATCTCTAGCGATGTGGCCAGGCTTGCCACACCCGAAGCATACATTCATTCCTATCCTACACTCACCAGTATGCTCCCGTCCACATTTGCCACACCTTCTCAGCCCAGATCTTGACGACACCCCATGGTCGTCCACCTTCACCTTCTTGTTGTTTGGAGTAAAACCACCACGTCCAAACCTCTTCCCATTCCAGTTCTTACCATCCCCACTCGTCTTTTGTACCTCCACCACGGTCTCCCGTCAATCATCATACAATCTGCCCGCCAAATCCACCACCGATCGAAAGGTACCCGGCTGAGCAGCCATCAGGTGCCTGCGAATGTCAGCCGGCAGTCCTTGGATGTACCTCTTGATCTTCTTTGATACCGACGTCACCTGATCCAGACCAGCCTCGCCATCTCATTGAATTTAGTGGTGTACTGCTAGTGGGTCATGGTTCCCGCTTCAAGTTGCAAGAACTCCCTCTCAACCTTGTCCATCTCCCGATGAGGACAAAAATCCTCAAAAACCAACTTCTTAAACTCCTACCATCGCATCTTCCTGATGGCTCTGGCACCCTCAGCTTGGACAACATTGTCCCACCAACACAACGCTGAATCAACGAAAGAGTGAGTTACGAACTTCACCTTCTGGTCTTCGCGACACTCACTGATTTCCAAGACGACTTCCATCTCCCTCACCCAGCGGTGAGCAGTAGCAACATTCCCATTGCCATCAAAGGTCAAGGGCTTACACCTTTGGAACGCCCCATAACTGCATCCTCCAGTTGCTACCCCCACTATATCGTCCTCCTCTTCATCAGACAACACAGCCTCAGGCTCTTGTTGTTCCTCCTCCGTCCTGCTTCCCTTGCCCGTTGATCCCTTTCTATTCTCCTTCTCCTTCCTCTCCTCGCCTCTCACAGCCCTGAAGACTTTAGTCACTACAAACGGTAAGACTGTCTGCATGACCTAGTGTACCTCATCAGCAATCGCCTCTCTAGCTGAGGCATTCAAGCTAGCATTCTCGTTCTCTTCACTCCGGCCATAGACCTTAGGGTTTTCATGGGTTGTCTCAGGAGCCTTAGCACTACTCCTGGTCACACGTGGATGGCCTCTGCCTCTAAGAGTCTTGGAAGATTTCTGTCCAACCATCCTCTATCACGCTATAAGATTCAAACACTAACACGGTCATTCAAGGTAACACTCAGTTTATGTCAAGTATAGTAAGTCCCTAATTACAGTGGTTAGTTATGATTAGCCACTTACTTTACTCTTCATACCCCAAGCATTTCCTATCCTGGCGTAATCAGTATCTAAATCTACTAAGAGCACATAAATCACATAGCATTCGCACATAATACCGGTTATCATTAAGAAAAGACATACCTGATGGCACATAGCTACTCGGGCTGACATCCCTCCATATTTCCCATTTTTAGTTTAGGTTTTAAAAGTTTATTTAACCCAATTCTCTTAAACATTGGCTCTGATACCAACTTGTAAGGCCCCGTTCCCAGAGACCTCACAGTTGGTCAACCATAGTATTTAATACATTATATTTTATAAATATACAAACTCAAACAACGGAATTATTATAACAAAAGCCATTCATTTCTTTTTAAAACACTGTTGTTGTGCAATACACTATTGTTTGACTAGTACAAAAGAATTGTTTAACTGTATTACAAAACAACAACAATATGAAATACGAATAGATGTCAGTCTTTCCCTGCCGAGTAGCTTCACCCTCATGCCATCCTCAACAATAATTACATGCCAACTGAAAATGTATAAAAGTCAGCGTTGCTGAGTGAGTTCTAGTTTTAAAAGTAATAAAATACTTTCTGTATGTTGTATATGAAAATACTCTTTCTATGAAATACAACTTTTTACTTTGTATGCGAGCACGCATTAACTATATGAACAGATACCGTTTGTTCTCTTTACTATATGATGGGCCATCTATATCCCTCAAAAGGTTTCCGTTTACTGTATACAATCCTGCCCAATCACCTAGGGCACGCTGCAAAGGTCCTGCCATTCTCAATTGACTGGCCCTGTGTGCATAATAGGGTAGCTAACCTGCAACACAGTTGAGCTAATGACAACATGGTCGTGTACCTCTTGTAAGCTTTCAAGACTTGTTAACATTTCATTAATGTTCCTCTTCTCTTCTTTATTGCTCTTTCTCTTTATTATTACAATATACTTTACGTTACGATAATAAACATACCACGTAAAGTCACACACTATATGTAATAATAATAGCAATAATAATAAGGAACAATCATAAGGCAATCATAATAATGCACGGAACCAACATTAATAAACCCTAGTCAAACCTCGGTCATATCCCTAAAAGCACAGACTCCAAAAAATTCTATAATAAATTCTAAGTGTTTAGGCGCTTTGACACTATTTGGGCACATGAGCCCTGTTTGGGCGTTTCATCACTATGTAGGCACATCTGGCCAACACTTAGCTATTTTAACACTTAGGCGCATGAGCTATTCAGGCGCATAGACTATTCGGGGATATGAACACTTAGGCGTATGGGTCATTCGCACGCATGGACACTTAGGCGCATGGGCCACTTGGGCACATGGACACTATTGGGACATATGGGCTTACACTTAGTCGTCTGACTAATATTTCTAGGCGCATGGACTACTGTTCATGCGCATGGGTTACACTTAAATTCTTCTAAGGCATTCCCAGGCGCATGAGCCTTATCTAGGCGCATGAACCTTCTGTACAACATGTTTCTAGGATGTTTTCGAACCCAATCATCAAACCTATATGTTCTAAGCTGACCAAAGCTATTCTAAACCTGAACAACCTATAAGCATCCAATAACATCATCCAAGATGCATAATACATACGGGTAAACATACATAAACATTTGAAAATCGTTTTAATACATTTTCAGCCCCAAGAGAGTTTAAAACAAGTTTAATCGGGGTCTAGAAACTCACCTGGTGCAATTTTGGGTGTATCTTCCTTCTAACCCATATGCAAATGAGTTCAAACACCTAAAAACACACCAATACACACACACGAACACACACGCAAACATATAAGCACATAGGCATATAACCGAGAAAAAAACCCGTCATAAACACTTAAAAACCTCGAATTCTTACCTTGAATTCAATCCTCTTCTTCTTCTTCTTCTTCAACCGAGAGTTGTTTCCGCTATCTCTCTAGAACCGATGAAATGGTGAAAAGTAACATGGTGTGGGCGGCCATGTTGCTTTTGTACCAACTTTTATTCTTTTTTTTGTCCTTTTGACACTTTTAACCCCTCAACTTGAGTTAAATTGCATTTCCTACTTTTATTCTTCATTTATTATTCCTCTTTTAAAGAATAACCGGGCGTTACAGTTCGGGAGGACTATGATTGTTGAACTACTAGCGGGCTTGGATGCACTAGTCTTATTACATCTGAATTGCAGCATTCTGTCTTAGATAATAAGTCTAGTTTAAACTATGTATTTGTTTCACGTCAATCTTTAGCAGACACTGTGTCATCTTGTTCTAGTGATGTTTCTATTTCCTCGTTAAATAATGTGCATTGCAATGATGATATCTCTTTTGATGGTGTTGATGTCGTGAATGATTCCATTGTGAAAACTTCAGTGAAAATTAAAAGTAATTGTTTTGAAAAATTCTTTTCTCATACCATTCCATCTCTTACCCTAACTAATATTTCTTTAATAATGAAAAGGTAGTGTCATCATTTGAGGCAAGTACGAGTGGTACTAGTACCATATGTACTTATGATGATGATGCTTCATTTTTTTGTAAATAATCATTCTTTTGTAAATAAAAACAGACCTAGAGACATGTATGAGACTTACAGTGATGCAGATTCTAGATTGTCTGAATGTGATAAGGAGAGATACATTGATAAAATTCCTACTTTGTTGCATAACGGACCTAGAGTTAAATCAGATTGTTTTCGTTGTGGTAAAGATGATCATGTAGTTAAGCATTGTTCTGAGCTACATCATAGAAAATGTTAATAGGAATTCATTTGGGAGTAGATTAAATCAATTGGTTAATAATTTCCTTTGTAAGAAGACAAACTCTCCTAAACCCAAAGTTGCTCAAACTTGGTTTCCTGTTTCACCTGGTTAATCTTGTTGATACATATATGTACCTAGATCTTGATCTGAATGTAATATGTCTTACACATGTGTAATGATTTGATACTTAATGAAATGCTAATGGTTGGTTATGTTTATTATGTTTAATATTTCATTAATAAAGTGTTTAATGTATATTGACTTTACATGCTTATAATTGTTTAATGTTATACCTATTTATATTATGTATTGATACACGCATATATGAATATGTTATATAGGCTTACAGTTGTTAGACGTGTTCTGAATCATAAAAGGTTCAAGAATATGTTTAACTAAGTAATCTGATTCAGTCGCACGACTGGACCATGCGAATGGGCCAATCGCACGACTGAACCAGGTGATTGAGTCAATCGCACTACTAAGTCATAAGAGTGACTCAGTCGCACGACTGAACA
>BJCM01153326.1:0-10633 GCA_018326385.1 Flaveria bidentis | reverse complement strand
ACTCCTGAGATTTTGAAGAATTTCATCTTAAAGATTGAGAATCAATGTGATCACAAGGTCAAGACCATAAGATGTGATCAAGGAACTAAATTCAAGAACCAAATCCTTGATACATTTTGTGATAAAAAGGGCATTACAAGACAATACAGTGCTCCCAAGACTCCTCAACAAAATGGTGCTGCTGAGAGGAGAAACAAAACATTGATTGAAGCAACAAGAATTATGTTGTCCGATTCTAAGCTGCCTATCACCTTCTGGGTAGAGGCCTTCAATACTTCTTGCTTTGTGCAAAATAAAGTTTTAGTGGTTAAGACTCATGGAAAGACTCTTTATGAACTTTAGCACAAGAGGAAACCCTTTATTGGTTTTCTCTAACATTTGGATGTCCTTGCACCATCTTGAATACCAAAGATCAAATTGCCAAGTTTGTTGAGAAATCAGATGATTGACATTTTATTGGACACTCTTACCAAGCTAAGACTTATAGATTATACAATCTTAGAACTATAATTGTTAAGGAGTCAGCCAATGTGACCTTTAATGAACACACATCCAGTGTAGCTGGTTCTGATTCTGATTGGCTATTTGATCTTGATTTAGTTACCAACTGTTTTAACAAATCTTATGAGAATGTTTCAGGATCTACAGATATCTTACCAACAGGTGAACCTGATCCAAGATTTGAGCTGAGAAGACCTTAAAGCTATAAATCTTTAGCTCCAGTTGTAACTAATCCTGCAAATGAAGTTTTCATCAGCACAACAATGACAAATTCAGTTGATACTTCTACAATGCCTTCAAATTCCAGATCAGAGGCTCAACAACCAAATAAATAAGCTTTAAATGTAGAAGTTCATGATGGTGGTGAAAGTGATCAAGAATTTTTGATGCTGACAACCACTCCATGTAAGACAACATCTATGATATAACATATTTATTAGATCAAGTTTCATTTGATAAGTGTGCTGATGTGGTGGGAGAATCATCAATGCTAGATCTAAAACTTTCTAATCTAGATCTCTCTTAGAAACTTGTTGTGATCCCTCAGCTAAGGATCCACAAGTCTTATACCACCTCAAACATCATTGGAAATGTTGACTTAGGGGTAAAAATAAGAGGACAAACTCATTATGCAAATGTTTGTCTTCACTCTTGTTTTTTATCTCAGATAGAGTCCAAGAAAATTAATAAGGCTCTAAAGGATGGAAGCTAGGTTGAAGCTATGCAAGAGGAGATACTTCAATTCAAGAGGCTGAAGGTTTGGAACCTATGTCCTCTTACTCATGGGAAGACCACTATAGGAACCAAATGGGTTTTAAGGAATAAGAAGAATGATAGAGGACTCGTTATAAAAAACAAAGCTAGACTAGTTGTTAAAGGGTATACATAAGAAGTAGAAATTGACTACATAGATGTATTTGCTCCTATAGCTAGGCTGGAAGCTATTAAAATATTATTGGCATTTGCTGCATCCAAGAACTTCAAGGTCTATCAACTTGATGTCAAATGTGCTTTTCCGTATGGGGTGATTGATGAAGAGTTGTATGTCAAACAGCCACCTGGTATTGCAGATCCTAATCATCCTAATTATGGCTGCAAGCTTGATAAGGCTCTTTGTGGGCTGCACCAAGCACCAAGCACCAAGAAAGTGGTATGAGATTCTATCTTAGTATCTTTGCAAGCATGGATACAGAAGGGGTACTATAGATGGAACTCTCTTCATCAAAGTACAAGAAAATGACTTGATGCTAGTCCAAGTATATGTAAATGACTTCATATCTGGTTTAACTAATCCAAGGCTATGCAAGGACTTTGAGAAGCTGATGAAGGTCACATTTGGATTGAGTGCCATAGGGGAACTTAATTTCTTTCTGGGAGTTCAAGTGAAGCAAGTTGAAGATGGCATCTTCATAAGTCAGTCAAAGTATGTTCAGGACATACTTAAAAGGTTCAACATGACTGATTGCAATGTAGCTAAGACACTATAGAAAATATATGAAGAGGTTGATGCAACTCAAACACCCAAAGTATCTCCTACATGTTGCACAAGTACATTGAAGAAGAATGCTTCGGAAGCTTCACACATGCAATAGAAATATTTTAAGTGTAATATCTTTCATAGCCAAGACCAATATCTTCTAAAGCCAAAGATGAAGTCTTCTGAAGCTTCAATAGACAAAGTCTTCAGAAGCTCAACACTTGAAGATAGATTTCTTCCAAAGACTTTTAAAAACATGCTTTATCTAATGTACTTTCCCATAAAGCGGGACCCCTTTCTGCTGAACTCTGTAAAGTCACCAACTTATGTGAGTTGGTGTAAAGGTCCATGCTTTTGGTAACTGTACATTGAGGTCTTGAGTTTGTAACTTTCTACTTCATGTACTTTATCCTTTCTGTAATAGATAAGGATGTGAGCTATGACATGTCATAGTCACTAGTCAAAAGGCAATCTACCTTTTGACTCTACATCTGATTTTGTTCTATGTCTAGTCAAGTGTATCCGACTGGCCTTCAAAGTATGGCCGGTTGTAGGATGTAGTATAAGTATCTCAGTTCTTGTAACTTTCCTTGATGCTTTGTAACACTTGTAATAGAACTTGAGAAAGCAATATACTGCAATCTTGAAAACCATATACGTGTGTATCTTGTTCTCTTGTTCTGTCTCTTACTTACTTACTTGTGTTCTTAGCATCATCTATTGTGGTTAATCCAGTTCACTGTTTGATTAAGTTTAGTTTTTCTCCTCTTTGTGTTGTTGTGTTGTAAGTGGCCCCCTTCACCGGTTGCAGACACCCATAGCAAGAAACCACTCCCTTGGGCCTGATCTTGAGGGGGAGTGTGTGGATGAACACCTTTACACGGCTATTCTCTTATGTACCTTACAACTAGCAGGCCTGATATCATGTTTGCCACATGTGTTTGTGCAAGATATCAAGCCAACCCCAAGATATCATATCTTATCACTATCAAAAGAATTTTAAGATATCTTAAAGGTGCCTCAACACTTGGCCTTTGGTATCCAAAGAATTCTATCTTTAACTGTATGTATATATAGATAGTGATTATGGTGGGTGTAGTATGACTGCAAAGTCTACATTAGGGGGATGTCAGTTTCTTGATGGAAGTGTTGTCTCACGGCAATGCAAGAAACAATCCCGTGTCTCTGCATCAACTGCTGAAGCTGAATATATTGCTGCTGCAAGCTTCTTTGCTCAAGTGTTTTGGATTCAAAATCAGATGCTTGACTATGGATTAAACTTCAAGGAAACTCCCATTCACATAGACAACAATAGTGCTATCTCTATCATAAAGAATCTTATGCAGCACTCAAGGACAAAGCAAATCAATATTAGGTATCATTTGATCAGAGATAATTTTGAAAAGAGATTAACTAAAAAAGTCAAGGTTAACACAAATGAACAATATACTGATTTGTTCACCAAAGCCTTTGATGAGTAGAGATTTAAATATCTTATATTAGCTATTGCAATGATTAACTTTGAGTAGCTTTTTCTTAATACTAATTCATATTGTTTCTTAAAATCTGTGTGTCCTATTTTGTCTATATTATCACCTTCATAAGCTATTGTTATCTTTGGATGAAAATCTCTTTAGAAGACTTTCCTTACACTTTTGAAAATTTTGATCTTTTTTGTCTTTCGGAAGATATGGATTTATCTTCGGAAGAAATTTATGCCTCTAAGACAAACAACTGTCTAAGTAAAATTGCCTTCGGAAGAAATTTCTAAAATGTCTTTTGAAGCTTAAATCTTTTCTTAAGCACTTATATGTTTTCAAGGACAATTTTCTTCCGAAGCAAATTAATTCTCGGAAACTTTATTCTTAGCTGAATGAAGCATTCAAGTCTTAATTTCCTTCCAAAGCAAAATTTTCAAACTTCTCAGGAATATCTTCCGAAGTCATTTTGGCTTCAGAATCCTTTTAATTAAAACTTTGGAAGACAAATTACCTTCAAAAGATTTTCGACTTCCAAGAAAACTACTTTTTGAACAAAAAGCAAACTACTTTTTCAGAGATGGGATCGACATTCAAATTTCAAAGTTTATCCTCTTTCATTAACTTTGTCTTAAATCCTTTTTATATATAAACCTAACGGTTTCTCCCTCTTTCTATATCATCTTCATCTTACTCCAGACCTAAATTCCTAAAATTCTGTCTAAAACCGTCTTTGTTCTTCTTTTCCTTCACCACAAAAATAACCCAAACATTTCCATCTAGTTACACAAGCAACACAATCAGGTTGATCTGTTAAACTCTGAGAAAGATCTACATTTGTCAAAGGTTTGTCAATTCTTGACTCTGTCAAACTACTCTATCTCCCTTACCATGGATCCTGTTCTTTATGAGGATCATTTGCTTGACTTCAGGAAGCCTGTCAAGAGGTAATCCTAGATGGGGAGAAGAAACTATTTGCTACAGTACAGGGAAGGACAATCTTCATCACTCCAGCCATCATAAACACCCATCTTCAGCTGGATGTTGAGGAAGGTGATTTGTCCTTTCCTAAAGAAGCTGTCAACCAATCCTTCCAGCAGCTGGGCTGTGATGGGGATTTTTCTATAAAGACCTTCAGGAAAGGGAAGGTATCATCCCAGTGGAAGAACTTATTACATATGGTCATCCATAGCTTGTCCAACAAGCATGGGGTCGGGAACAGATTCTTGAAGATCTCTCCTTCATAGTGCATGGTGTAACATCTCGTTTTTTTGTTAAATTAAAAGTTAAGTTGTTATATTCTTGTAAAGACTATTTATGCTATTTATGAAACTTGATAGGATATTCATGCTTGATTCCTTGTTTAATTTAAAGTTTCTAAGTTAAATAAATAATAATAATGATAATAATAATAATATTAACAATAATAATAATATGAACAATAATAATATTAATAATAATAGTATTAATAATAATAATATTAATATTAATAATAATAATAGTAATAATAATAACAAGTTATAACAATAATAATATACTAGTTATATAAACTAAAATAATAGTAATGATAATAATAATACTAATAATAATAATGAGAATAATAATAATAATAACAATAAATAATAAATAAAAATAATATATATAATTTATTAAACTTAAAATTGTTTAAAGTTTAAAATTAAATAAGTACAGGGGTTGTTTTGTCATTTTATAAACTTAAAATTGTGTAATTATTTAAAAAAACCCAAGCCAATTCCCCTCCCCCCATATTTCCGGCGCCGAGCCCGGCCACCCTCCGGCCAAACTCCAGCGAGGGTAAAAATACCCAATAAACGTACGATTCGATCAATTAAACCATTGTCCTCGAATATGAACCCGAATCGAACTCATAATCTTCTATTAAATGGATCAAAATGATGGTTCCATTAAGAATTCTCTTGAAACCGAAACATATCAATCGAACTCATTTGAAATCCGATGGATTGAACCGTTGATTGATTAGAAACGGACGTTTAATCACCACGAAACTAAATGTGTTGTTTAATTTTAGATTAATAACCAATTAATCATCTAAGCATAACCGAAACAAACGAATCAAAGGCGAGACTTGTTCGAGATTAAATCATCCAAATTGAATCCATATAATAGAGTGGAATCATCACATTCGATCCCTTTAAACTCCTTATATCCTTAATTGCTTGAAAAATCCAACACAAACTCGGAAACAAGACCCTGCTCATTACGAAAGAACCGAGGAAAAATTAAAGTAAATCATATCAATTCTCACATAATCGGGTAAGTTAAACACATCAACACACTCATTTTAACATGGGAAACAAAATCTTCATGATTAATTTGGGTAATAACATCGAATTGATGTTCAATTTTGAGCAAGAAGAAAACTAGGGTTTATATAACTTGGGGTAATTTATATCAAGTGTTTAAAGGGTTTTAAAACCACTATTAACGCGGATAAGGCCTTGGTTTACTGGTTCCACACCCACATTCCATACTAGAGGTCCCGGGTTCAAACCCGACAACCTCCCCTATTCTTTTTAAAGGCTTTTTCAACCTCTAAAAATATAGAAAATCACTGAAAATTGTTAAAATCAACTTTTATAAACTTTATTAATTATAAAATCTCTCAAATAATTCCTATAAATATATTTCTCTAAATAATTTGATATTTCTATAAAAAAATTATATCTAGGTTATATATATATACACAGACTCTAAGTAATGTTGCAAATCACTAAAATTATTATTAGTTCAAATGTTATTGTTTAAAGACCATGATTTTTGTATATATATATATATATATATATATATATACACACACACAGGTATTTACACTTTATATTTAAGCTTTATCAAAAATTATAAATTCTTTTATTTATGACAAAACTACTTAATTAGTATAAATCATTTCCATTAAAAAATTAAGATAACGTGTTTTCATTATAAAATATTATTTATCAAAACCTTAAAATTTCACTTGAAACCCTAGTTCTCGTTAAAATGTTAAACTTATCATTAAACTTAAACCTTGTGAAGGATTACGTTGGAACGTTGCTTATTATTCTTATTAATCGTCATTTATATACTATTTGATCATGTGGTTTCTTACCCCATTTTATATTATTTCGCACCATTTTGGGGTGAAACATGTTATATTATTTAACTTACACTTGTAAACGTTTTATTCTTGTAAAGCACATGCAATTCATAAATTTATTTTTTCATGGTTATTTGTGTTAATGTAAGTATTATATGAGATACATATGATGTTAATAATCATTAACTATTTCTAGCCTGACGATACCATAGATCTATGGGTCTGACGAGCCTATTTGGTGCTAAAGCCGATGTATTGCCGGCTTCTGATGACGTATGACTTGTTCATCATGTAAACCAAGTACACTTAGCCAATCGTATAAACTTGTAATTTTAATCTTAGTCGAGGTTCGATTGTAGCTATATGTGTTCTATAAACTTGCATAACTCATAACCTTTGACCATGAATTGCTACTTGTAACCTTTTGATAAATTATGTATATTAAACCCTTGGAAATTCACCAACTTCATAGTTGACCTTTTATTTTTAACATGTTTTAGAAAATGCCCAAGTTTGAAGTCATTATTTGAAGTTTGCATAAAACTAAGATTTGGACCAAGATTAAAGAATAAAAAGCTTGGATTATTTTGTTTTATGTTTTGGCTTGTTTTACGTTAAGACTTATGGTTGTATTTGCATTTTAAATTTATGATAATAATATTTTCATTTAAAGATAGCCTTATGTGGCTGTGAACAATCCTAACCCTCACATCTTGACGATTCCGCCGTCAAGGTTGGGGTGTGATACATGGGATGGTTCAAGGGCTCAAGTTCAAGTACTCTCAATTTGTTTTTACAAACTTGCTTGCTAACTTGGATTCCTTAGAATATTATATGTTTCCTAGATATGTTCAACACATTCTCAGCTGTGAACTAGGCTTACAGTTGAGGGAAATAGATAATGTTCTTAAATTGGGACAGATGAAACCTGATATCTTTAAAATCTTGAAGAAGCCAACTGTTGGCTTTTCTGGGATAGAAACAGCTCTGGTCCCAAAAATGTTAGAGCTCATTGCTCAAGGTGACAACCTAGTCACACAAGCTAGTGTTGAACCCACACCTTCTACCTCTCAACCACTAATACAGTCACAATTCACCTTCATCTACCAAAGAAGATCCAAACGAACCCCTGCACATGCTATTAAGCCTATGAAGGCCTCCATATTACTACTCACACAGGAGGAAGTGGAGACTGGAGCTCCCACTTCTCTTGAGGAGCAAACCACTCCTATCTCTTCAAAAATCAGTGCTGAGGTTCCTCATGCTCAGCCTGATAAGCTCACTAGCCCAACAACCTTGAGCCTTCACTCAGAGTCTCAACACTCTAATGAACAACCTTTAGGGAAAAGTTACCAACCCCGGCCTTTAGATCTCAACCAACTTATCCCCAGCCTTGATTTCTATGATAATGAGGACTTAGGATTCAATGAGTATCATGAGTCTCTCTTCTCTTCCCCCAATTAAAGAGAGATGAGTACTCCTGCTTCTCCCTTGTCTAGCCCACATCATCTACCCACTATTAAGGTGGATGTTCCTCACTCTGTTCAGTAAGTCCATATGGAAGAGGCTCTCACTTCTGCAAGTGATTACATCTTTAAGACCTCAACCATGGAAAGTCAACCCACTGATAGTCCATCTAAAGTAGTCAGTGAGCAGAGGAAACCTAGCAGTCAAGAACACCATATTGGTGGTGAGATTGAGGACTTTGGTCCAATTATCTCATCACCCAATAAGTCTTCTGATCAAGAGGAGGGGAATCTGAGACTAAAGGTGCAAAAGCTGTCAAAAACATGCACCTACCTAGTCTCTAAGGTTAGTGACTTGGAATCTCATATGACTACCTTACAAAACAAGTTCAATGATCAACAACTTGAGATTTCTTATCTCAATGAGAAACTAGCTAGGAGACCTTTAAGAAGAGCTCAACTAGATACACAAGAACCTATAAATATGATTGACCTAACTCCTAGCTCACCTATGCGATAGGGCGATGCTACCAAAAAGAGGGAGAATGTCATTCCAATTACAGAACCTGGGAGTTCTTCACAGAGCATGGACTATGAGGACTCACCATCTTCACTTGCAACTGTCCATACTCAACAACTTCCTCAAGTTAACATTGATGTGGACTCTATATACTCCTTTATTTAGAGTCATTTTGAGGAAGGCATTCCAAGGGCAGTGCCATCTCCACCTCAATGAACTTCCAACTACATCATAGGGTGGATGTATGATCTAACAGAAGATCCCTTATTCTACAAAGAGTTCAAGGGCAGCAAGAAATCTTAAATTTTCAGACTTTGAACTACTATGAAGGTCTTGACCTTGTCAACATGCCACTTGTCAATCCAAGCCAATCTAGACAAGCTAACAAGTTAGCTCAAAGGATTCAAGATAGGATTACTGAAGAGTTCAGCCTCAAAAGGAGACAGAGGTAATCAGGTAATATCATTGGTCAACTGGGTGTTGAGGCAGACCCTACGATTAGCTTCAAAGGGAAAACCTTGACTGAAGGCCTAGTGATTGAACCTGAGATCCCTATCACACCTACAAATGCTTTAGAAGTCCATTCCCTTGACGAGACACCTACTGGTGAAGGTGCATCTCAACCTCTCTCTAGCCAGAGCTTGGAGGCTACACCAAGCAATTAAGGCCAAAGCTCTCTCCACCCTGAGTCACAAAGGTTTGTGAGTGACAAAGGGAAAAGGAAAATGCTCCTAAGGAGATTGAGGAGGAAGAGAGAGAGAGAGAGAGAGAGAGAGAGGAAAAGAAAGCTAAGGAGAGAAAGTTCATCTACTAGGTCTGTTGGCTTTATGGAAGCTACAATCAGGGCTGCCCCCATGCCAATTACTCAAAATGATGAGTTAAGGGTAGTCATGATAAACTACTTAAAGACCAGGAACTATGATATTGATAATATCATCTCCCTCCCCTTAGAAGAATTGAATGAACTAGCTTACATTGAATTGTCAAAAGAGAGGAAAGAAGCAGAGGATGAAAAATTGCTTCTTCAAATCAAAGAGGAATAGAGACTAAAGAGATTCTACAAACATGTTCCTATCCTCTACCCAGTTCAAGAAAGTCCTACACAAGAGGATGTGGCACTCAGGCCTATGGCATTCAGGTAGACAAAGAAAGTGATAGGATCAATATGATCAACTACCTGAGTGCCATAGGCCTATATTAGGCATATGCACTTCTTCCTTTGTCCTTTGAGTACATAAAGTTTGAGTATCTTAAGCAGCTTGAACTTGAAGTACTTAAAGAGAGAAAGTCAACAAAGAGAAAGATGAGAGAAAAGGCTGTAAAAGAAAGAACCATCATCTAAAAGAGCATGAAAAAGTCTGCTGATAGGCAGAGGATGATGAGTTTCTTAAAGTTGTATGGATTCTCCGGAAGGAGATTTGTCCCTATGTCTCTATATACTATGAATGAGCATATTAGAGTGATCAAGCATAAGATCAAAAGAGGAGAACTTGTTGACTTACACTCCCCACCAAGTCAAGTTCCTCAAGAAGTGGAGGTTAAGGTTGAACCTTTTGAGATAACACAACCTAGACTTCCTGCTGAGTCTCAGCAAGCTTCTACTTCTGATTCCTAGTAGGGTTCTGTCCCCTCTCAATCTGAACCTGTAAGGGAGGAAGACCTAACCGAGAAAGACAAAGATGATCAACAAGGTGTTGCAGGCCAGTCTTCTCAGTTAAAAGATTCATAGAAGAGAAAAAGGATGGCCTCTAAACCAAAGTCAAAGAAAAAGAAGAAAGATGCATCCATCTCCAAACCTCAGGATGAGTCAGAAAATCCTAAGGATGTGCAACAACAGGAAGCTCAATGTTGGTACACATGTTCCTAGTTCTAGTCTAGTGATCTTAAATATAATAGACTTTCATCATGTAACACATATGTAATGTTGAATCTATGAAATGAAAAAACTCTTCTGTGAATGTTTGTTGATTGTTTAATGTTATATCTATTGATATTATGTATTGGTACACGCATATATGAACATGTTATATAGGCTTACAGTTGTTAGACATGTTCTGAATCATTAAAGGTTAAAGA
>BJCM01153321.1:0-25585 GCA_018326385.1 Flaveria bidentis | reverse complement strand
CATGATGAGTCTGCCCTCTTGTTCTCACACCTTTAGAGACATCCCCTATGATGTTCTCAATTGGATGAGTGTTATGAATTCTAAGATGAGGAATCACTTCCAGTTGCTGAGATATATCCAGGTTAGACATATTAAGCTCAAGAACTTGAACACTTTGTCCAACTATTATTTCAAAGTCATTCAATGAGGACTGATTGAATGAATGAGAAACATCATCAATGGTTGGCTGTGAAGTGGCATTAACAGTTTCCTGTTCCTTCAAGATATTATTTCTATCATCTTGGTGTTGTGTAGGATCACCTGATGAGTTTTGAGTATCTGCTGGTGATTCACTTATTGAAGCTTCACTATTTCTTGATATGGTTACACTGTCAGATCTGTGAATAGTGGAAGCTTGATTTGTTGCAGCTCTTGGAGAACTTGAAAGAGGTCTGGGTAGCTCACACAGTTGATCATCAGCAACTGCATCAAGATCATTTTGAGCACTTGTTCCAACTGAAACATTCTCATAAGAAGGTTTAGAATAGTTTGGAAACAATTCTAAATCAAAGATATGATCAGGGCCATTCCCCTTAACACAAAGAGTGAGCTCATTATCAACTATATTGGATGATTCCTCACATTGTTGATTCTTAATGTTGTATACTCTATATGCTTTAGAGCTAGAAGAGTATCCAACAAAGATAGCATCATCCAACTTTTCAGCAAACTTTGCCAAATTGTCCTTTGTGTTATGTATGGTACACCTACTGCCAAAGGACCATAGAAAGCCAATGAACGGTGGCCTCTTGTTCCATAGCTTATAAGGGGTTTTTCCATGTGGTTTAACTACATGACCTCTGATCTGTACATAGCATGTAGTGCTGACTGCCTCTGCCCAGAATGTTAGAGGTAGTATGGAGTCGGCTAACATAGTTCGAGCAGCCTCAATAAGTGTCATGTTCCTCCTCTCAGCAACACCATTTTGTTGAGGAGTTCTGGGAGCACTATATTGTCTGGCAATCCCTTTTGAGTTACAGAAAAAGTCAAGAATGAAGTTCATAAACTCAGTCCCTTGATCACTTCTAATTATTTTAACCTTGTGATCAATTTGATTTTTATTTTAAGAATAAAATATTTTAATGTTTCAGCAGTTTCATCTTTACTTCTTAAAAAGAATAACCATGTAAATCTTGTAAAATCATCAACTATCACAAGGCCATATGATTTCCTTCCAATGCTAATTTTACTTGTGGGACCAAAAAGATCCATGTGCAATAAGTGTAATGGAGTAGTTATAGAGTTAACACATTTGGATTTGTGAGATGTTCTGTGTTGCTTCCCTTTCAGGCGTGCAACACAGTTATCTTTGAAGAAAAATTCATCTTTAGGCAAACCATGTACCAAGTTATTTTTAGCCAATTAATACATTGTCTTAAAATTTACATGACACATATATTTATGCCAAAATGTTGACTCATCACTATCAGCTTTGGAAAAAAGCATGATACTTCACCTATTTGGGAAGCATTGTTCATAGGTAGCTTCTACATATTCCCTTTCTTGGGAGATCTAAGAAGCACCAATTCCAAACAAATTGTCATCCCTGCTTTGAGGATAATGCACTCATGTTCTGTGAAAAGCATTTGGTGCTTTTGATCACAAAACTAGGAAACACTTAACAAATTGTGTTAAAGCTATTTGACAAAGTGAACTTTGCCAACTTTTAACTTCCCGTTGGATATACTCCGTCTGCCAGAAATATATCCTCCGGTCTCACCTCCAAATTGGATAGGACCTCCATCATAGTGTTGAAACTTTTGAAGGAGAGATCTGTTCCCTGTCATGTGCCTGGAGCATACACTCTCCACAATCCAAACATTGTTGTTCTTGTCATATGGATGTCCCTGCACATAAGATGAGATTGTTAGTTTTGATTGGAAACCCAAGCCTTGTTGGTCTTGGGTTCTTCCAATGATAGTGACATAATTGAACTAAAAGTTAAGCATGGGGTTCAATGGATGTCATTGAGAAGAGGTTTGGGTTGCAACATCTTCCTTGATCTTCCTATCCATCCTTTGGTTGATCATAGAGGATGAGCTTGTTAAAGCTTTTGTAGTATGGCATTCTTCCGAAGCTTCTCTCTTTTCGGAAGCAACCTTCACCACCTTTTCTTCCTAAGTAGTCATCTTCTGGGATGGTTTCAAGGGAGCTTTCTTGTTCTTCCGAACTTTAGTATGTTTTGCTTCCGAAGCCATTTTCCCTTCGGAAGAAAGATTTTCTTCCAAAAGCAACCTTGCTTCAGAAACTAGCTTTCCCTTTTTCATAACCTGAACTGTTTGATAAGGTCCAAATGTGAAACCTTCCCTCACTCATTCTTTTCTAACATTATTTGCATAATGTGTGCTTGCAGGATTGTAGTAACAATCTTTTGCCACGTGGTTTTGCAGACCACACATTAGGCATACAATGTTAGTCTTTTGGGAATGTGTGGATTGTTGTTTCTTGGGCTTTTTCTCTTCATCAACAACCTTTCCCTTCAACTTTTGATCCTTTGATAGGATAGGAGTGTTGGTACTACACTCCTTTCCTGGATCAGAGCTACCTACTACTTGGAATCCAGTTGAGATAAAGACACCTTTTTGCTTTGGTTCAATCTTTAGCTTAGACTTAGCCATTTTCTTGGCAGTTCTTCTTGTAGCTTTAGCTATGCTTCTTCTGGCTTTGGTGCTTAGGATTTGATCTTCACTAGGAGAGGTGGGTAAATTTACCTATTCCTTCCCTGTGGTGCCCATTATTGTTGCATCATTCTTCAACTCATGTGAAGATGGATCAATAGTTGGGACCTCTTGCTCTTCCATACGACATCATGGTTGTTTGATAGACTCATAAGAGTGTGGTGGAGCAATTTCATTGGTCCCTAACCCTCCTTTGTTTAGATAACAGAGTTTGGAGTTGGAGGAGGATGCAAGAATAGCTTGGAAATTCTGCTCAGAGATAGCATACTTCCTGGCTTGAGCCTTAGCAGTGATAAGCTGGGCTTGAGCCTCAAACAATTTGGATATTAGATCTTTTATTTTAGTCTTGTAGTTGGTGTGTTCATGTTTTAATAGGGACATAGTTTTCTCTAACTCCTCAATTTTTTTTTGGTAGTCAGATTCAGCCCTTTTAAAATCAGATTTTAAGATATTTAAAGACTCAATATCAGACTTAATTTTCATATTGTAATCCTAATATAATTTAACCTTAGCTATAAAGGCAGGAGTACAAAGATGTTCATATACCTGGTAATTATCTCTTCTGGCCATAAGAGCTTGAGCAGGAGTCACATCCTGTACCATAAAGCTCCAGTCAACTTCTTGAGCCATTGCAGCTATTTTAGTTGACTTTCTAGTGGGCTTTGATCTAGAGGGATGTATGGAGGCCTGTGGGGTTCCCAGATTTGTCTTGGGAGCCTTGCATTCCCTTACATTCCCTTGCAAAGTGGCTAAGCTGGTTATAGTTGTAACATTTTGCCTTGGTTTTTGTCAAACCCAAACTTGCTGGTAGTTGGGTTTTGAGGGAAATGCTTTCCAGTTCTCTTAAAGAATTTTTTTTGCTCTGTAGGTTAAGAGAGCCATCTGTTGGACTATGTCCACATACTGTACATCGTCTGGACTAAAACACTCTAGATCATCAAAGTATTATTGAAAATCACCGGAGTGTCCACTTCCTGAGAGGAACTGTGTTGAGCCTGTTGAGACCTTGGGGTTTCAGGGCAAGTGATGTAAGGTCCAAAGGAGTAGGATGGTTGTTGGTTGTATGTCAGGTACTGCTGAGGTTGTGGGGGTACTGAGCCTTCAGCAACCATTAAAGCATTGCTAGCAGGAAGACTCAAAGGTCTGCTTGTTTGGTGGCCCTTCTTACTTTCCTTCTCTAAATGGTATCCATCAAGGATGCCATCAAGTTCAGTCATAGTCAGAGTGTTCAAGTTCTCGGTCCTCTTGATAGAGACATAGTAGAATGTCCACTCATTTGGAAGAGCACTCATAAACTTTCTTGTGAGATCTCTAAGTTTAAGAGTGATCTTCACAGACTGAAAAGAGGAAATATGATCCATGTACCTGAAATACTACTGGCTGAGGGTCTCTCCATCAATATAAGTTAAGTTCTAGAACTGCTGCTTCAGTGACTCCTTCTTGGAGTCGTTAGAGCTTGAGTACATCTGAGCAAGTGCATCAAGCAATTCTTTGAATGACTTACAATGCTCAAACCCCACCATGATGGAGTTGGGTATTGTAGTCTTAAGAATGGTCATAGCATTGTTGTCGATGTCCATCTTCTTTTGGTCCTCATCAGAATAATCTTCAACAGCCTTCTCTATCATGGCACCGTTTCCTCCGGGTGAAGCCACCTTGGGTTTTTACGGGCCGTTGACAATGGAGTTGCACATTTTGTTGTCTTGGTATCTGTTGAAGCCTTCCATTCTTCTGCTCCAAGACCTGAAGTTTTTAGGAGTAATGATGGGAGCCTTGGTCATAGTTCCCATCTCTATTTCAGATTTGTTAAGGGCCATTTTGAGTGAGTTGTAGGGATGAGTGAAAAATAGGTTGATTTGGATGGTAAGATCTCACAATCAAGAGCCTAAAATGCTCTGATACCAATTGCAGGATCGGTTAATGTCACTAACACTTTGTTTTTCTCTCAAACTCACTTGAACAACACTCGAATGAAGGCAGAGTCAATAAGAGTTGATCACAATATAATAAGTAGTAAAGAACATAAGAAGTAATTTTCAAGGTACTTGCATATATTTCTTCTCAACTCAAATGTTACAAGACTCTTACAAGCATGATTTATAAGTTACACTGAGAAACTATATATAATACTACCTACAGCCAAACGTACTTTGATTCCAGCTGGGATCCTATAACTAAAGCAAATACTATAATGCTAGAGTTAAGGTATCTTAGATAAAGTCTTTTCCAAGATATGGTAGTCATGACACGTCCATGACTTGCCTCTTGTCACCAACTAAAGTTGGCAACTGTGCTATCTAACAAAAGGTTAATAGGGGAATAAAGTATGGTCAACTACATGGCTTTTGAGAAAGCGCCATGAAGTATCTCAGAGGTCTACAGCAGGTTGTCAGAGACAATACTTATATCCATTGGTTCATAGCAGTGTTTTCCGAAGGTTAAGTGGGTTCAAAAGAACAAGTACTTCCGAAGCCACTTATACTTCGGAAGAGGCTGCTTCATCCGAGGCTTGAGAACTTCTTCTTTTCTTTATACTTCGGAAGTAGTATTCTCATTCATTCATCTTGGACTTGATCTTTAGAAGTAAGTTCTTTGACTTCGGAAGTAGAGTTTGTCTCCGGATGTTGATCTTTCACTTTGTTTTCCGAAGAACTCTACGACGTTCGGAAGTTCCATACTTGGCTTCGGAAGCCTTTGTAAGTAGCACCAAAATTTGACCAAGTGATTTGGTTTTGGCTGTACCAGCCTTCTTCTTGATCCTACATAAATCCAAGAGACACAGAGTGATCATTCTCCATTGATTTAACTTTACCAGGCCTCAGACATCTTGCTCTTAACAAATAAGAGGAACAAATCCCATGTTTACTATATACGCCTCTAACAATCACCTCGTATTATACTTGAACTCAGCCTTACGTAGTGCCATGTTTCAGAACAACAAAGAACTAAGTCAAAATATAACATTATGTGAATATCATGACCCAATATGTATCTCAAGTTAGAGGATACCAAATGATACTCATTTACTCAAAATTACTTATCATCAATCAGGAAGATTCCATGTAGTAATATATGAGATGCGGGTCAGTCCAATATTTGTCTCCCACAAATATCTATGAACTTTGGTAGTAACCCTTTTCTCTATATTCATCCATATGAATATCTACCAATCCAAGTTCATGATAGTCTTACCCTCATATATGTTCCCACAAGTATAAATGTCTACGGACGTTTTGAGTAAATAATATACTCATGGATTTTAAAACATGCAAAATAGGAACATTAGTTGAAAAATTATAACCAAATGATTTATTCAAGTATTAAAAGGTTCCAATATCCAAATACAAAATTAAAAGATCAAATCCTATCACTAGAATATCAAAGTCCCATGGCACAAGTATGACCTTCATGCTTTGCCTTTTCAAGAAGCATCGTGAGTGGATCTGCACTGTTTTGATCCGTGTGAACTTTCCATTTTCAACTTCATCCCTTATGTAGTTGAATCTCCATTCAGTGTGCGTAGTCTTTTGATGTGCACAGGGTTCCTTGATTTGAGCAATCGCACCCTCATTATCACAAAAAAACTTCTAGGGGGTCCTGAATGGAAGGAACCACCCCTAGATCGGCAATGAATTTTCTTGACCTGCTAATGAAGCGGTGATGAATTCTGATTCTGTACTTGATAGTGCCACCATATCTTGCTTAGAGCTCTTCTAAGAGGTCGTTCCTCCATTCAAGATGAAAATGTACCCCGATTATGATCGTGAATCATCCCGATCACTTGTAAACTCGCATTCAAGTAAACCTTTACTACGAGTTCCTCCTCACCAGATCCATTGATTAGGAACATATCTTAAGTCCTAATTAGGTACTTAAGTATGTTCTTAACAGCCATCCAATGACTGCTTCCAAGATTTTGTTGGTATCAGCTTGTCATGCTTAAAGTGCATGACACGTCCGGTCTAGTGCATATCATTACATACATGATGGATCCTATAGCAGACGCATACGTGATTCTCTTCATTTTGTCTTGCTCATCCTTTTAGCTTGGACATTGAGTCTTACTCAATATTGTTCCTCTTTGAATAGGTACGCTACCTTTCTTAGAGTTTTCTATCTTGAACCTTTTCAAGATCTTATCAATGTATGCACTTTGATTTAAACCTATCAACCGCCTTGATCTATCCCTATAGATTTTTATTCCCAAAATATTGGCGGCTTCACCAAGATCCTTAATGGAAAAATAGTTTTCAAGCCAAGTTTTTACACCTTTCGAGGTTGGAATGTCATTTCCAAATAGTAGGATGTCATCGACATACAATACTAGGAAAGTGATGATGCTTCCACTAGCTTTCTTGTACACACATGCTTCATCAGCGTTTTTGATAAACCCAAATTTGATTACTTCTATACCAAAATGGTGATTCCAACTTCTTGATGCTTGCTTCAATCCATATATTAATTGCTTTAACTTGCATACTTTATTAGGATGTTTTGGATCGACAAAACCTTCGGGCCGAACCATATAGACATCTTCCTCAAGATATCAATTTAGAAAAGTGGTTTTCACATCCATTTTCAAATCTCATAATCATAATGAGCATCTATGGGAAATAATATCCTAATAGACTTTAGCATTGCAACCAGTGAGAAGGTCTCATCATAATCAACCCTTTGAGTTTGAGTTAAACCTTTTGCTACAAGTCTAGCTTTATAACTATCCAAGTTGCCATGCCTATTGGTTTTCTTGTTTAAAACCCACTTACTTCCAACCTCTTGGAGTTATGAGGTGGTTCAACCAAGTCCCACACTTGGTTGTCATACATGGATTGCATCCCAATGTTCATGGCTTCAAGCCATTTGTCACAATCCAAATTTGACATTGAATCACGGTATGTGGTTGGTTCATCAGAATCAACCACATAGCATCCATCCATGAAAAATCCATATCTTTCATGTGCATTAATAGTTCTACCAAATCTGTGAATGTTTGGTGTGTATTGATCGACCGTTTGATCATCCTCAACATCCTCATGTTGAGTGCTAGTGTCAACAAACGTGTATCGGGTTGTGGTTCTTTATCTTCCTCAAGATACACTGTTCTAGTGCTAGTCCATTCCATAAGGAACTTAGCTTCTAAGAATTCAGCCTTCAAGGAAACAAACTCCTTTTGTTCCAAAGGATCATAGAAGTAATATCCCATAAAATCTCTAGGATATCCAATAAAGATACACTTAGTGGAATGGCTTTCTAACTTGTTTGAGGTGGGAATCTTAATATAAGCCTCACATCCCCACACCTTTAAATATGATAGAGATGGAACCCTTTAATGCCATATTTCTAAAGGTGTCCTATCCACCTTTTTGGTTGGGGCCATATTAAAAATACGGGCCGCAGAGAGCAAAGCAAAACCCCAAAATGATAGAGGAAATGAACTTGTAGCCATCATAGATCGAACCATATCCAATAGAGTTCAATTTCTCCTCTCGGACACACCATTGTCTTGTGGTGTTCCGGATGGAGATAGTTGTGAGACAATCCCACAACTTCTAAGGTGATTTCTAAAATCATCCCTTAGGTATTCACCTCCTCTATCGGTGAAGAAATTTTTTATTGACTTGTTGAGTTGATTTTTTACTTTATTATAGAAGATTTCGAACATTTCAAAAGCTTCATGTTTGTATCTATTGGTCCATTTGATCAATTTGCAGTACAAATGAGTTATTGATTTGTTCAATATCAGATACAATGATGAGATAAAAAAGATGAATAATAATAAGAACAATCTCAAAGTAAACAACTAAGAACAATAATGATCAATACCATTAATAATAACAAAGCACAAATATATTTAAGTGAATAACAACTTACAAAAGGCTTTTGAAACAATGATAAATGATTAGGGTTCTTTCAAGGATGCCCTACAATGAAAATGATCAAATCTATATATACTAATCATAATTTCGTAGACTGTTTCACAGTCAGTGAAACTATGCTGCCGAAATTATAGTTTCGCTTGGCAAAAACAATAGTTTCGGCGAGTGAACTAAATAGCTGACTATCAGCGAATCTATAGTTTCACTCATAGTTTGGCTAAATCACAAAACTAAACAAAATAACAACATATAAAAGTAAACTAACATTAGTTGAGGTGTCAATGGGCTTTGTTGCCATGGTTGAGGTGTTAATGATGTAACCACTTGTCGAAGTGAGAGCCTCTTCCATATGGATATCCTGATCAGGTTCAAAAGTATCCACCTCAGTGATGGTTGACTGATGTGGGCTAGACATAGGAGACTAAGGAGCACTCATCTCTCTTTGAGAAGTGGAAAAGAAGAAAGAGTCATGGTACTCACTCAGACCTAAGTCTTCATGAGTATAGAAGTCAAGTTTAGGAATGGGTTGGTTTAAGTCTAAAGGCTGGGGATGGTAGTTGTCCCCTGAAGGTTGTTCACTTGAGTGTTGAGACTCAGAGTGAAGGCTTAAGGAATTTCGGGTTGTGAGCTCATCAAGCTAAGCATAAAGAACCTCTACACTGATCATTAAAGTAATGGGCGTGGTTTGCTCCTCAAGAGAAGTGGGAGCTCCAGTATCCACTTCCTTCTCGTGGGTAAGTATATGGGAGCTTGCAAAGACTTAATAGTCTGATCAGGGGTTCATTTGAGTTTTCTTTAGTGGGTAAGGGTGATTTGAGGTCTTTTTAGTTGTTGAGATGTAGAAGGTGTGGGTTGAACAATAGCTTGTGTTGCTAGGTTGTCAACTTGAGTAGTGAGCTCTAACATTTTTGGGACAAGGGTTGTTTCTACCCCTGAGAAGCCTATAGTTGGCTTCCTCATAATTTTAATGATGTCGGGCTTCATCTTTCCCAATTTAAGAATATAATCGGTTTCCCTCAATTGTGAGCCCAGTTCACAGTTGAGAATGAACATATGTAGGAAACATATAATACTCTAAGGAGTCCAAGTTAACTAGCAAATTTGTAGATGTTTCTCATACAGAGTAGGATCAATGTTAAAGGAGGTGAAGTAGTTAGATAGTTTAAAGAAACAGAAAACCTCTAAGAAACATTCAATTTTCTCGGAGCTTAATATAGCACGTTGGTTGTGTTGCCTGTGAAGTTGCATGGAGAAATCTGGGTTGTTTCTGCGATTAAGGTTGGCTATTTGAGAAGATTAAGGGTGAACGAAGATGAAGAACTTTGGAAATTTAGGTTAGGAAAGATAAAGATGATAGAAAGAAGGGGAACTGTTAGGTACTTATGAGAAAAGGATTTGAGATAAAGTTAATGAAAGAGGATAAACTTTAAAATACGGATGTTGGTCCCACTTTTGAAAAGTAGTTTCTTGGTTGCCCAAAAAGTAGTTTTCTTGGATCTTGAGAAATACTCCGAAGGTAATTTGCCTCGAAAGATGTTTTAAAGGTTTTTGAGAATTTTGCTTCGGAAGAGAATATACACTCAGAGATTTTTATACTATGGAGAATAAAAACTTCCGAAGGTATTTTACTTTTGGAAGAAACTTGTTCTTTAAAAACATAAGAGTACTTTAGTTGATCTTTTAGCTTCGGAAGATATTTCAGAAATTTCTTCCGAAGGTAATTTTAAATCTTCCGAATAGAAAATAGATTAAAAGTTTCAAAAATCTAAGAAATATATTTTGAAATGATTTTTCATCCAAATAAAACAAGGGGCTTATGAAGATGATAAAATAGAAACTTAGGACAAACATGGTTTAGAAATAAATATTATTAAGTTTTAAGAAAAGCTATTCAAAGTTAATCATCCCAATAGCTGATACGAGATATTTAAATCTCTGCTCATCAAAAGCTTTGGTGAACAGATCAGCATATTGTTCATTTGTGTTAACTCTGACTAGTTTGATTCATCCTTTTTCAAAGTTATCTCTAATCAAATGATACGTGATATTGATATCCTTTGTCCTTGAGTGTCGCACAAGATTTTCTGTGATTGAGATGACACTATTTTTGTCTATATGGATTGGAGTCTCCTTAAAGTTGAATCCATAATCCAGCATCTGGTTCTAAATTCAAAGTACTTGAGCATAGTAGCTTGTAGAAGCAATGTATTCAGCCTCAACAGTTGATGCAGACGCACATGATTACTTCTTACATTGCCAAGAGACTACGCTTCCACCAAGAAATTGGCTTCCCCTAATGTAGACTTTGCAGTCATATTGCAGCCACCATAGTCACTATCTGTATAAACGTATAGATTAAAGTTGGAATTCTTTGGATACCAAACGCCAAGTGATGGAGCACCTTTAAGGTATATTAGAATTCTTTTGACAGTGACGAGGTGTGACATCTTGGGATTGGCTTGATATCTTGCACAAATGCATGTAGCAAACATGATATATAGTCTGCTAGTTGTGAGGTACATAAGAGAACCAATCATTGCCCCTGTAGAGATCCTCATCAACACACTCCCCCTCAAGATCAGGTCCAAAGGAGTGATTTCTGGCTATGGGTGTCTTAGCAACCTTACAATCAGTCATGTTGAACCTTTTAAGTATGTCTTGTACATACTTTGACTGATTCATGAAGATGCCATTGTCAACTTGCTTCACTTAAATTCCTAGAAAGAAATTGAGTTCCACCATGGCACTCATCTCAAACATGTCCTTCATCAGCTTCTTAAAGTCTTTGTAGAGCTTTGGATTAGTTGACCCAAAGATAATGTCATCTACATATACTTGAACTAGCAATATGTCATTTCCTATTCCTTTGATGAAGAGAGTTCCATCTATAGTACCACTTTTGTAGCCATGATAACAGAGATACTGAGATAGAGTTTCATACCACTTTCTTAAAGCTTGGTGCAACTCATAAAGAGCTTTATCAAGCCTGCAGACATAATGTGTATGACCAGGATCTGGAAAACTAGATGGTTGTTTTACATACACCTCTTCATCAATCACCTCATACAGAAAAGCACACTTGACATCAAGTTGATAGACCTTGAAGTTCTCGGATGCAGCAAAAGCCAAGAATATCCTAACAGCTTCCAGTCTTGCTACAGAAACAAAGACATCAGTAGAGTGAATTCTTTCTTCTTGTGCGTATCCTTGAACAACTAGTATAGCTTTGTTTTTGATGACAAGTCCTCTATCATCGTTCTTATTCCTAAAAACCCATTTGGTTCCTATGGTAGTCTTCCCTTGAGGAAGAGGGAATAGGTTCCAAACCTTTGGCCTTTTGAATTGAAGCAGCTCCTCTTGCATAGCTTCAACCGAACTTCAATCCTTTAGAGCCTCATCAATTTTCTTTGGCTCTATCTGGGACAAGAAACAACAGTGAAGACAAACATTTGCATCATAGAATTGTCCTTTTGCATGCAAGGATGAGGATATTATGTTCTTGAAGGTCTCTTCATCAAGAACATATTTTCTACCCTGGCTTTGCTAGTCACAAGCTAAGCCTGGCATTTAGTTAACTTAGTAATAAGGTCTTTGATCTGAGTCCTGTAGTTTGTATGCTCATGTTTAAGAGTTGAAATCTTTTTCTCTAAGTCCTCCACCTTTAGTTTATAATCATTTTCAGCTCTTTTGAAGTCAACTTTTAAGATATTTAAGGACTCAAGATCAGATATCATTTCAAAGTTATAGGACCTGTATCTATTGACTTAAGCAATGCATTCAGGAGTAAAAAGATGTTCCAATACCTTGGCTTCATCGTGGTCTACCATGAGTGTTTGGTTTGGAGATGCATCTTCTACCTGGAAGCTCCAGTCAAAGCCTCCTTCTTCAACAACAATTGCAACTTGTTGCTTTGGCTTCTCATTCTGGGGGCTTTTTCAGTGTAGTTTGGTATGGTTTGTGCTTGCCCACCATTTGTACTTTGTTCCTTACACTCCTTTGCAAAGTGTCCCAGGTTACAATTGTAACACCTTAATTTGCTTTTATCCAGCCCAAACATTCCACTGGCTACATTGCTTGGAAACTTTCTCCCTGTCCTCTTACAGAACTTCTTGGCTCTGTGTGTGAGAAGAGCCATATGCTGGACTATCCCTGTGTACTCCAAATCATCTAGATGGAAACAGTCGAAATCTTCAAGAGTGAAGAGAAAGTTGCCTGATGTTTCATCAGCAGAGACAAACGCATGAGAAGAGCTTGTCTATTATAAAGGACTTCCTTGAGGCTAGCTTTCCCTTGGAGTCTCTGGGATGGTGATGAAGGGGCCCTTTTGTGAGTTCTCAGGGTAGCATATAAGATGATGTTATGGTTTAATGCTATCACTTTCAACCACATGGAGGGCTGAACTCAGTTGATTGCTTGAGTTACCAGATGAGTTCTGCATGTTCATCTCCATGTGGTAGCCACTAAGAATACCATACAACTCTGTAAGAGTAAGAGGCTTAAGGTTCTCAGTTCTCTTGATAACAATACAGTAATGTGTCCATTGTCTAGGAAGAGAGGACTTAAACTTCCTTACAATGTCCCTGAAGTATTGTTGAGTCATGGTTTCACCTAACTTGAAGATGAGGTTATCAATCTGCTGCTTTAGGAGATCCTTCTTATTCTCCTTTGCATCAGTAGACCCCTCATAGATCAGCTTCAGTGCTTCCCATAGTTGTTTGGCAATTTTGCACTTCTTGAAGCCTCTATTGATGGAGTTTGGAAGAGCAGTTGGAAGGGCTATCATGTCTTTCTGATCAATCTCTATTCTTTTCCTATCTTCTTCAGAGTAATCTGCCACAACCTTAGGAATCATACACCCACCAATAGCAGAAGTGGTGCTTGGTATGTAAGGTCCCACAACCTGGAGTCTTAAGACTTGATGAAGCCTTCCATTCTTAGACACCAAGTATCAAAGTCTCCAGGAGTGATCCGCGGAGACTTTTTCATAGTTCCAGTTTCCATATCAGCTTTGGTAATAGTTTTCATTTGAGTTGTTAAGAATTTTGTGTGTGTGTGTGAGGGATCTTAAGATGGTGAGATCTTATATCAAGAACCTTAAATGCTCTGATACCAAATGCAGGACTTAAATGCTCTTATACCAAATGCGGGACCGGTGAAGGGTCTGCTCTGATATCAAGAGCCTTAATTGCTATGATACCAAATCAAATAGGGAACTGGTTAAAGTTTAGTAATAGATGCTAAGAACACATGTAAAGATGAGACAAAACATGATGGAAAAACAACACAAGTAATTGGTTTTCAAGAATGTTGTATATTGCTTCTCAAGCTCTGTTACAAATGCTACTAGGACTTCTAAAAATTACATGTACTTGAGATATATATACTACATCCTACAGCCGACCATACTATGAAAGCCAGTCGGATACAATTGACTAGACAACTACAAAATCAAATGTAGAGTCAAAATGCAGATTTTCCTTTTGACATGTGCCTATGAGATGCCATAGCTCACATCCTAATATATTACAAAAAAGGATTAAAGTACATAAAGTAGAAAACATAGACTCAAGACCTCAATGTACAGTTACCAAAAGCATGGACCTTTTAACCACCTTATGTAAGTTGGTGACTTTACACAGTTCCAGTGTAAAGGGGTCCTGCTTTATGTAAAAGGTACATCATATAAAGCATGTGTTCAAAAGTCTTCAGAAGAAATATGTCTTCAAGTGTTGGCTTCGGAAGACTTTTTCTTTGAAGGTTTGGAAGACTTCATCTTTGACTTCGGAAGATATTGGTCTTGGATTCGGAAGATTTCACACTTAGAGTATTTTCTAAGGTAGAGTGTGAAACTTCCAATGCATTCCACCTAAGTATACTTGTGCATGCATACAGGAGACACTTTGGGTGTTTGGGTTACATCAGCCTTACATTTAATCCTTACAATTAATGATAGGCTCCAAACTCAAGTAACAATAGAGTTTGTCCTTGCGAGTCAATTCATCACTTTTTCACACTTACAAACTATGTACTTTAAGTTATAAATTCTATCTTGAGACATATAAGATGTATCATTAATGCTTTGATTCAAAAGCTCTTAATTTAATATATAGTTGATGATAATGGATTCTCTTAGAGCTGAGGTATCATGAGGTCACCAGGTCTTTACTTCAATAAAACAGAGGTGATTTTAACCCAGGTCTTTGTTTACACAAAACAATGGGATGACAAGGATCATGATCTATTCACTAGTTGGTTATAGTTGTATACCAAGGTGTTCATAAACCCGGGTCTTTGCTTACACAAACCAAAAGGAATATGATTTGCAATGATAGGAAGTTATAATGTGTTTTACATAGTGTGCTTGGGTGATTTAATTGATCATATAAGGATAAGACTTACTTGCTTGTTCCTCAAAATTGAGTATCCCACACACAGTCACCTTTTTATTATGTTTTCCATACAATGATAGTATTTTCCACTCATGCTGAACCTACCCACATATCAAAAAACTATTGATTAGATTGAAATGATAGTTAAAAACTCAGGTAAGAAGTAAAGACATAATGTACAATCATTTCCCAGTTATAAGTCATGCCAAAAAAATATTTTTTATTTTGTATGAGATTACAAGTGTTTGGATTTGATTGAATATATGCAAGAGTAGAGTCATGCATTTCTTTGTTAATGTTAATTAATCTAATTTGTTCATTCCTAAAGACTCAATTAAAAATTAAATATAATTGAATCAAAGGCTTTAGTGAATAAATCAACAAGCTGATTTGTTGTATCCACCTTTACTAAGTTGATTAAACCTTTTTCTGAGCAATCCTTCAAAAAATGATATCTGATTTCAATAAGTATTGTTTTACTATGTTGGTCTGGATTAGAAGTGATAAACATAGCAACTAAATTATCAGTGTGAATTGGTGCTTGAAGGAAATTATAACCATAATCAAGCAATTGATTTTGCAACCAAAGAATGTGAGAGCAACCAGCTACTGCAGCTATATACTTAGCTTCAGCTGTGGATACAGATACATTTGTTTTCTTTTTGCACTACCATGAAACAAGTCTTGGTCCTATGATTTGACATCCACCGGTTGTCGATTTTCTGTTGTTGTTGCATCCTCCAAAGTCACTATCTGAATATGAATATTGAGTGAAGTCTCCGTCTTTTGGATACCAAAGAACAAGGGTTGGTTTCGCTTTGAGATATGTGAAAATTCTCTTCATAGCATTCAGATTGGATTCTTTTGGATCTAATTAGTACCTAGCACAAACACACAAAGCAAACATTATGAAAGATCTACTATTAGTTAAATACGTTAGAGATCATATCATTGATCTATACAGTCTTTGATTAAAAGATTTTCCTATAGGATAAGGTACAATATTGTCAACTATTGAAGCAGGTGTTTTGCATGAAGATGTATAAGCAAAGTTGTACTTCTTCAATATTTCATGAATATACTTCTCTAGATTAATGAAGATACCATATGGTTTCTCCTGAACTTGTAGACATTGGAAGAAAGTTAATTCTCCCATTGAGCTCATCTAAAATTTAAATTTCATCAACTCTTCAAAGCTGACACACAATCTCTTGTTAATTGATCAAAATATAATGTTATCTATATAAATTTGAACCACTAAGAGATCTTGGTATTCTTGTTTGAGAAAGAGAGTTTGATCAATGATTCCCCTTTTATATCCATACTTGAGTAATAAAAAGGATAATGTTTCATACCACTTTCTAGGAGCTTGATGAAGACCATACAAAGCTTTGTCAAGCTTGTATACTCTTTGTGGATAATCAGGATCCTCAAAACCTGGAGGTTGAGCACATAGACCTCTTCATCAATTTTCACATATAAGTAAGCACACTTTACATCCATTTAATAGATTGTGAACTTATTATAAGAAGCATAGGCTAGGAATACTCTTATTGCTTCAATTCTTGCCACCGGTGCAAAATCTACATTATAATTTATTCCTTCTTCTTCAGTATAATCTTGTGCAATTAGACTTGCTTTGTTTCTTACAATTATACCTCTTTCATCTAGCTTGTTTTTAAAGAACCACATTGTCCCAATTGGGTGATGACCTTCAGGTTCATCAACTAGATTCTAGAATTTCTACTTTTTAAATTATTAAAGTTCTTCCTGCATAGCTTCAATCCAGCTATTATCTTTTAGTGCAGTTGTAATATTTGGAGGAACCACTTGTGAAAGAAAAAAAGTGAAAAGACAAATGTTTGCAGCTCCCCCTTGGCTTCTTGTAGTTCGTTCATTAAGATCACAAATAATGTTGTCAAATGGATATGTCTTATGAATTCTTGTTATTAGAATAGACTCAACTAGAATAGATGATCCCAAGTTAGTTATATTCATTGATGAAGATGGGTCTAGCTGAGATGTGGAATTTATAAAATAATCAAATTGTTCATCATATTGATCATCTGAAGCTAAATGATATCCCTCCTCATGTTTTATATCAGCTGCTTTGCGATTGCCATACGCAGAAACATCTACGGATGTGTTTTCACCATCCATAGTAGTTACAGGAACATCTACAGGTGGTGTTTGTTGACCCTGCTGATATTGGAAGAACTATCTGCTGATGTGGATGAACCAACTGCTGATCATCTACTAATGTGGAACGACCGTCTGCTTATGCAATATCCATATCTTCGGATGTAGAACATCCATTTGCGGATGCATAGTTAGCAAATATAGATGTATTGTTTTCATCTGAAGATGTAGATCTATTTGACTGGTCTTGTGTTGTGTAACGCCCGAAATAAAGTAGAAACAAGCCAATTAATAATAATGGGCTTAGCTGGGATTATTTAATGAAAATAAGGGGGAAATGGATGATGGACTGAGTAAACCTCAGGGGCTATATGTTAGATGAGTATAAGGTCCTGGGAACGCCTAATATATATAAACGGATTAACTTGAGCCACTCTCATTTACAACTCAAGCACCCAACTTCTAGAGAGATAGTGTGTGTAGAGAGAGAAAGTAGAGAGGAAGTTAAAATTTAAGGCTTGGTTGATCAAGAGATTGAATATCGGTGTTTGTGGGCATCCAAACAACAAGAAAAGACTAAGAATCCACGTAAGAAACATCATTTAATCATTTGTTTAGAGTAAATCCGGATTCCAGGGTTTGGGGTTTTTAAAGTGGCAAAGAATCATCCTAAACTTATGTTCTTATGTAAGAAAACATGTAAAAAGCTTAGATATAGCTTCTTGGATGATAAACCAAGGATTTGATGTAAAGGATGACTGAGTGTTAACTTATCTCATGTTGTGCTTTGAGACCCTTGCTTTGAAAACATGACTGAGAAGCTACTCCCTTAGTCCAGGTGAGTTCTAGGTCCCATTGTTTATTAGTTTTCCGTGTTTTAGGGCTATTATGCATACTAAATATACATTTACAGACGAAAAAGATTTTAAGAGGTTTTAATAGGAAGATTGATATTTCTATAACAAAATGTGCTATATAAATGTTTAAACAGGTTGTGTTTTAACAACACGACCCCAGCCAGGGGCATTGCCCCTTAGACCCCTGTAACACCCCGAAAAGTCAAAACGAGTCGCTGAGGATAATAGGCTTAATTGGTGGGTATTTAACAAAGGAAGGAAAGGGTTTATGGGCTAATGAGGCTTATGGGCAAGAGACTAATTGATTAGAGGCCCATAACCAGCTATCTTAGTCACCTAACCAGCCACCATCATCCTCACTTTGAACCCTAGCTCCCAAAATTCATAGAGAGGGAAAGTAGAGAGAGAAAGTGATGAAAACTCAAGATTTGAAGCTTCAAAGGTTAAGAGATTGAAGATCTGGGTGTTGGAACATCAAGACCTAAGAAAGAAGCAAAAAATCCATGTAAGAATCGACCTCTAAACCCTTCTGTAGATCAAACCCGGATTTTATGGTTTTGGGTTTTGAAAAGTTGCAAAAATCGCATAAAGGTCACATTTTTAAGTATGAAAACATGTAAATAGCTTAGATATAGCCTCATGGATGATAACCTAAGAGATTGGACGTAAAAATTTATGATTTTGGGTTAAAAACGGGCGGGTTCGTAATTTTTATGCGATCAGCGAAACTGTATATGCATCCAACGAATTTGCATATTCAAACAGCAAAACTATGAGGACTTCGTGCGAAACTATAGTTTTGCAGGTAGTTTCGCACACATGGTTATCCAATGAAAGTTGGAAGAAACTTGTAGCAAAACTACTAACGAAATTGCCAATGAAATTGTTGGCGAATCTAGTTGCGAAATTGCTGATCTTGGAGCGAAATTAGCACCGAATTTAGGTAGAAATTAACCTCTTTAACAGTTAACTTATCTGCAGGCTGTGTAATATGATCCTAGACTTGAAAGCTTAGTTTAGAGGTTACTCTGGTATTCAGGTGAGTTCTATATCCCCTTATTTGTGAGTTCTAGATCCTAGTCCGGCCCCAGCCAGGGGCGTTGCCCCTTGGACCCCCTAGGGGTTGCCGCCCCCGAACCCCTGCTGCCCCGTGGAGGGTCTGTTATGTTTTATGATGACTATTACTTGGCATGTTGTGTACATAATAAGTTAAGTATTTTATATATATTAAAGTGGAAGATGACATTAATGAAAAGTGAAACTTAATGAATGTTACCCCCGGGCCAGTTTGATGATGTAAAGTCTTGCAAGCACTATGATAGACTTCACTTAGGGGAGTCTGATCTATGATGATTGATCCGTATTCATGAGCGGGCTTTGTGCCATGCAGTGTGGAACAACTGTCGGAGGTTAGCTACCATGAAAAATGTGTACCGACAGGGATCGACATTCGTTGTCGATCAACATGGAGCTCTTGCTTTGTGCAATCTTGTTTATAATGAAGTAAAAGATATGAAAGAATGAAAGATAATGAACATGCTTATTAAGATGAAAATGTTATGTATTCTGTATGCGTGGTCATTATATGATGGATAACTTATATTTTCTTACTTACCTAAAACTAGAATTCACTCAGGAAAGCTGACTTTTATGCATAATAGTTTGCAGGTAAATGCAGATGCTAAGGATGGCACCATAGAGCTACTTGGGAAGCTATGGATGGCATTCCTGTTTATGAAATCTCTTATTATAATTGAAGAACAAGTATAATGTTTTGTTTACAATTAAAGGACAAATGTATGAGTACATTATGGATTCTAAGTTTTGAATGGATGTCTAATTATTTCCGCTACAATGTTTTGTTATTAAACTGATTTTATGCTATGATTAATCAACTGTGAGGCTTCCCGGGAACGAGGCCTTACAACCCCACAAGGGGTTGCTACCCCTAGGACCCCACTGTTAGGGGCTGTCGCCCCCAAACCCCTGCTATCCATGGAGGGTCGGTTAGGTTGTTTTGATGATGTGTGATGATTATATGACCTTGTATGATTATGTGTGATGATGTAGTATCTTATTGTGTACTATTATGAAGCTTTTGTGGTGTGATTATGACAATGAACATAAAAGTATTATCTTAACGAATAAAAAGATTTAAGATAATGAAAGTGGAACATAATGAATAAACGAATGAAATTTCTTGCAAGCAAATATAAGGAGGTTAACAACACATGGAGGGTAGTTAGCTCAACTGTGTGTTTACAGCATGTGATCTTGGCTAACCCTTAATGGTTCACACACAGGGAGAGTTGGTCTATGTGACTACTCAATACGTGTGATATGTGCGATATGTGTGATATGGGATCCTGGTCGCTTAGTCTTAGATGATACGGGTTTGTGCCCAAGAGGGGGTTAAGTATATGATAGGATCTAGATAGAAGTGAAAAATAATAAAACTGTGAAAAGTACAAAATGTGCCAAATGTATGAAATGTGCGATATGTATGAAATGAACGATAACGTAAGATAATAAATATTATCTTGTTGTCGTATGATGTGTGATCATGTGCAAAAGAAAGAAAATGTTTTAACGAATGAAACATAATATAATGTTTTTGTAAAACTATAATGCACTCATCGTCACTAACTTTTGTATGTTTAATAGTTGACATGTGATGATTGTTGAGGATGGCACGGGCGCAGATACTTAGCAAGTTTTTGGCATGGAATCCATTTTATGTTAAATGACATTTTTGTGATGTAATGTAAACAATGAGATTTTTGTAACTGTTAAAAACCATTGTATTGTCTTGCAAAAGTGGTCATTAATATATGAAATGGTTTATTAAGTATTACGTTGTGATGTTTTTGCAAGTTTAAATGTATGTTTTATATATTATTTGCGATGATTGTCCATCTATAAGCATCCTTGGAATGGGGCCTTACATGTTGCATTGTGTGCATCATTTGTTGTTCCTTGTTCAATGATAGTTGAATTTGGAGGTCTTGGAGGATAAGTAGATAATTATACTTCATTCATGTTTGGAGGCACAAATGGATAGCATGCTTCTACAAAACCCACAGTATTCAAATAACCAAAGTTAAATGTGTCCGTGAGTGCATTTATATCAAACAACGATGATGATCCTTTAACAGATTTCAGAAACAAGGATTCTTCAAACAGGACATTTGGTGTTTGTTCCATAATGTTTTGTTGTGGAATGTAAATCCTATATGATTTAGATGTTGAAGAATATACAATAAAAAAACCATCATAGGATTTCTCTAAAACCTTTCCTAGTTGTTCTTTTATGTTTAAAATAGACACATGACACCCAGAAGCTATAAGATATCCTATGTGAGGTTTTAAATTTAAATAAAAGCTCATATGGTGTTTTGTTATGTTCTTTGACAATTAATGTTTGTTTTGAACATTGCAAGTTGTGTTCACTGCTTCAACCCAAAAGGTGATTCGCATTTGTGAATCAGCGAGCATTGTCCTTGCTGCTTCAATGAGAGTTTTGTTTCTTCTTGTTCCAATTGCATTTTATTGTGGAGCTTTTGGTGTAGTGATTTGCCTTGCAATGCCTTTAATCCTGCAAAAAGAATCCAAGACAGTATTAACAAATTCGGTCCCATTGCCACTCTAGAAAATTTTAACTTTTTGATCGAGATGATTTTCAAACTTAGTGACAAAATCCATTATTGTTTTTGATGTTTCACTCTTTTGTTTTAAGAAAAAGACCCATGTGAATCTGGTGAAATCATCCACAACCACCAAACAATATTACTTTTACCAATGCTCATCATATTTGTTGGACCAAAAAGATCCATGTGAAGCAATTTGAGTGGTATTGTGTTTGTATTAATAATTTTGAATTTATGTGGCACCCTATGTTGTTTTCCTTTATAACATGATGAACAATGATTTGAACAATGAAATATTTTCTTTGGTAGTCCAATGACTAACTCATCTTTCACCAATTTATTCATGTTCTTCATGTTGGAATTAATAAGCCCTCTATGCCACAATTGAGAATCATTTTCTAATGACTTAAACAACAGATAGGTTTCATTGCTTGTGAGTGAAATATTGTTCATATCCAAACCATATGTGTTTCCTTTTCTTGATGCTTTAAGAATGATCTAGTCTTTTAGGATTCAAACACCCGCCTAAAGAATGTAACAGTTAATGTTATCAAACAATATGATATAATTTTGATCACAAATTTGAGACACACTCAGTAAATATATTGTAATTTTTTGCACGAATTTACTTTCTCAAATTTGGGCACACCATTACTTACCATTCCTTCACCAACAATTTTTCCTCCCTTCTTATCCCCACCAAATGCCACATAAGAGGCATTTTTATGTTCGAAGTCATGGAAAAGAGAATAGTTTCCTGTCATATTCCTGGAACAACTACTGTCAACATATCACTTGTTGTTAGCTCTCCATGATTATTCCTTCACACATAAAGAAATCAATTAGAATTGGGAACCTAAGCGTTAATGATCTTGGGTTTTCCAGTCATACCTAAAATTGAAACTCCCTCATGAACTAGTCTTGATGTTTCAGTATTAAATTTAGGCTCAACTTAATCATGTTTGTGGTGAGGATGATAATGTTGAAGATGATGTTGTGTAACTTTGTTCTTATTACTCAATCTCTTCTTCATTCATCTTTTCTTTATTGATTTGTTGCTTTGATTTTGATGATGATCCTTGATTACGGAAAGTTTCATAATCTTTTGATTTTGAATGAGGTATATGAGTTCCCATTTCAAAATTAGCAAAAAAAAGTATCATAAGCATTTGCCTTCTAATTTGTCAATTCCACCTCTTTATAAGGTGTTTTGGATTGCTAATGTGATTATCATTTGTAACACCCGTATATATTTTTTAAGTCAAGAAAGAAGAATAAAGTGAAGAAAAAGAAGGAAAAGAAATAAAACCCAAGTTTAGAGGTAAAAAGTGTCCAAAAGGATAAAATATTTGAAAAGTGGGTGTAAAAGGTGGTATGGCCACCCATATGTCACACACCTAACAAACCTTCAGATTTTAGAGAGAGAAATTGGCAAGAGCAGCAGAGAACTCTCAGTTTTGAAGGAAGGACAAGAAAATTTTTAATTCAAGGTAAGAATTCATGGTTTTATGATGTTCTTGACTGGTTATATCCTTGGGTTTATGCTTATGGGTGTTTGTATGTGTTCGGGTATGTTTTTGGTGGGTTTCTAGGCGGTTGAATTCAATTTGCAGACGAGTTTGGAAGAAGCCACACTAAAGAGCTGCAAAGGTGAGTTCTAGAACCTCTCTTTTACTGGTTTTTAACTAATTTTGAGCCTCAAAATGCATGAACTTATGTTTTTATAAAACTGGGATTTTAAACCAGTATGTATTAATGTATGTATGTTGTTATTACGATGTGATGTTGGATTATGTTCATACTTGTTGATGTTATGGTTGTGTTTCTAAGGCTTAGAATGTAAGATTTGAGCTTAGAACTTGATTGGTGGTGTTCGGGAACTGAAACCTGATGTTTAGGTCTCAGATGTCTAAGGTTTAGAATCTGCCCAAGTGAATAAGAGAAATGCGGATGAATGTTAATACGGATGAAAGTCAATCCGGTTGAGCATTGACTAAGTATGTGAAATGCGGATGAACAGTTGATGCGGATGGAAAGTCGATGCGGATGAGCATTGACTAAGTATGTGAAATGCGGATGAATGTTAATGCGGATGAAAGTCAATGCAGATAAGCACTGACTAAGTATGTGAAATGCAGATGGCAAATGCGGATGAGTAAGGTCAATACGGATGAGAAAGTCTAAGTGTGAACAAATGCGTATGAGAAAGTGAACAAATGCGGATGAAGTATAGCAAATGCGGATGAACAAACACAAATGCGGATGAACACTTAGAATAATTCTAACTTTTTGGAGAAAAAGGGGTAATGTAGGCTATGAATTGGGAGACTCCCGGGGGCTATATAAGTTGACTTTTGTGGTCATAGATGTTATGATGGGCATGTAATAATGTATAATTGATGCATATGTGGTGGTGTGCGGATAGTATATAAATTTTAATAAATATTTTACGCACAGATTCAGTTTTAATTGGTTATTACAAGTACTAAACCACACACACAAAAGGCTGTGTACCTGTCGTGTGGTAATATAGTGTTGGTAAGAACCGAGTATTAATCCATGGACACACCTAGCCTACTTAACAAACTTGATGTTTGACAATCAGATTTGGGTTTTGTTAAAGAAAGTGATAATTTGTATTAGAGAGATTTCTAGGGTTTAAAAATAAACAATAATAGAAACAAAGTAAACAAAGATTTAAAGCGTTTGGATTTAAAACCAAAGAAAAATAAAAGTTATCATCCTAACTAGACTCCACTTATGTAATTGTGATGAGTTGGTGATTTGATTTAAAGATATGGATTAATGTAATTGTGTTAATGTTTATAAAGATGAGCTGACGTGATTTCTTGTCTATCCTGCTGTCGTAGTGACTTGATCTTGTCAGGCTAAGTTTACTGCTCAGATCAAAGCCCTAGTAATGTAGGTAAATCTTTTGTGTCCTATTTAACATACAATTTCTGAAAACATAAATTAATGTTAAAAAGAGAGTTGACAGGTTCCTTCCTAACAAGCCATTAATTTTAAAAAACCGTAACAATTACTAAAGTTTCCGAACTAATAAAAGGGAACCCGCAAACGATGAGAAAGTTAAAGTGATATGATTTCTAATAACCATTTCTAGTTCATTAGCCATGGATTTATTATGAAGACTGATTTCACGAATGAAAGTTTATCATACGGTTTTCAACCTTATATGACAATCACAATCACAAACCATAAATTTATAACTTCCTGTTCAAATGTAGATGCTACCCATCAATATTTTTCCCAAGATCACCATAACATTAACACAATATTTATCACACCATTAGTTTATCACAAATTACATAAGTTTCATCCGATTAGGATGATAAAAATAGTTTAGCTCATAATGAGCTTGAATATAACAACATAAAACAAAGAAGATAGATATGTAATCATCGATAAAATGGAACAATCAAACCGATAATTCACAATGGATGGCGTTTAGACGATTCCGAGCTTCTTCAAGTGTTGTATGCACCTCTCGACCCTCCAAATGATCTTGAAGTCTTGATTCCCGAGAGAGTTCTACAGAGTAACTCTCGCAGCAAAGCTTACCAAAAATGGTGAACTTAGCTTCTATTTATAGGCAATCTGGAGGTTTAAGCACGGCCCCGTGCCTAAAAGGCACGGCCCCATGCTAGTACAATGCTTACGAAAGTTAGTCGGCTCGTACATGTAGGTTTTGTCGGGCACGGCCCCGTGTTGGAGGTGGGGCACGGCCCCGTGCCTTATGGGGCACGACCGCATATCTACTTTTAGGGGACAGTACTTTTGTCCTTGTCAGATGTCCAAGCACGAGGGTGTGTTAATTTAGCACGGGGGTGTGTTTCTAGCAAGGCATGGGGGCGTGCTTAATGAGGCACGGCCCTATGCTTGGACTCCAAAGCTCGAATCGCTTCATTTTCTTGTTAAATATGCTTTTTTGTCCATCTG
>BJCM01153320.1:0-11576 GCA_018326385.1 Flaveria bidentis | reverse complement strand
AACTAAGTAATCTGATTCAGTCGCACGACTGGACCATGCGAATGGGCCAATTGCACGACTGAACCTGGCAAATGAATCAGCCGTATGACTCAGTCGCACGACTGAGCCGGTCGCTTGGCTCAGTCGTACGAATGAAGACTGTAACCTATAAATACCACTTAATTCGTGGAATAACGGGAGATTTCGAGAATTCACAACCCTAGCCGTCCAAGTTCGTCCAGTTCGTCCCTTCCAAGTTCATAGAACGTTTCTGATCATTCCAAGTCTATTCTTAACGTATTCAAATCGTTAGGATTGATCAAATTAACGTTTTCCCTGATTGGATCGCCAATCAAATAGGATTCCGCACTATTTGATCTGGATTCACGTTGAATCAGTTAGTACTCCGTACACCGACGGTCCTAACACTCTTGTTGAAGAAGGGCATCAATCACTTCATTATTACACATGGCATCTTCTCCTAAGCTTTTGATTCTTGATTCTAGCTACATCAGCACTTTATTCTTTCTTACAATTATTCCTTTCAGCTCCTTAATCCTTTGCTTTCTGAAGTTGGACTTCACTACAAGCTTATTGTACTCAGCCACCAGATAACTTTTGCTTAAAGGGATGTTATCATCACTCAGGTTACCTTCATTTTAAGCAATAACTTCCTCATATTTCTTTTCTTCTTGATTGTCAGCAATCTCATCTTTAAGCTCTTTAGTATGAGCATCCACGCTATCTAAGCTCAAGCATTTATCTTGTGATTGTTCAGGTTTATCATGATAAGATTGTGCTTCTAAGTTCATGATGTGCACCACAGGCTCTGTTTGATTGGATGCAACTGGTTCTTTATGATTGGAGAATGATAATAGCATGGTGCTTGCTTGTGAGATCAACTCAGTCACACCAAAGTGAGCTGAGTTTACAGACTGAGTAACAAAAAGTTTGTTGAGTGTGTTTTTCTAGGTATGAAAGTGTTCTGAAAAAAATGAATAATGAATATTAAAGTCATAGAACATCAATTATACTCTCTCAGACACATTAGTTTCATTTATTTAATAATATGGGACCCTCAACAGTTTAACTTATTCGCAGTTCTTAGTTCTTCCGCACATTATCTAAGGATTCCGTATATCATCTGTGGATGACTTAAAAACTTCTGTTGATTCTTAAATGTTCATAGGTTACCAAACTATGAAATTATATTTGTTGATCTTTGCTCATCTGTAGTTTACCAGTCTACGATAGACATTTAAGTTTTTCTACACAGTATTTTCTACTGACGCTAAAGACGGCACTGTAGCATATGCTGATGTTTATAGAACACTTGTGAAGAAAAACTTATTTTGATATATGGTCCAAGTCCACTACTTAGAACCATTTATTGCTATTGGACCTTGATGACTTCGTATTCATGCCAATTGAGTACAAGAAAGTTCAAATAATTTAAAAGAAAACTTCATGTATCCAAGAGCTAAGTTGGTGCTCAGGTTCCGATTCCTTCAAATTATAAATGAAATAGAAGCTACTGATTGATAAAATTATCTTCATGATTTCTAATCCCCCTAAATTTGTGATTAATAAGGACAGTATGCATTTATCATAAATTTAAAAGGAAAATATAATGAAATTTATTTAACTGTATGATGATGCACAGACATATATACATATATAATGGGATCATACTATAATACTAAGTCTCTTCCTGATGAGTTATTTAGTTGAATTGATATATGAACACAATTCTGATTACAAGTATATTGTCCACTTAAATTCATACAAGAGATGATGTGTCAACTAGGCATGTTGTTTATCATGTTTTCATATTAATTAGGAAATAACTGTTATGGGCTTCACATTTCATTCACGAAGATTTTGCCCTCCCTTTGCAAGTCAAATCATCACTTTTTCACACTTAATAACTATGTACTTTAAGTTATAACTTCTATCTTGAGATGCATTTCATATCTCATTAATGCATTGATATAAAAGCTCTAGATAAATATACAATTGATCAAATAGGATTCTTTTAAGAGCTTAGATATGATCATCATCAGGTCACCAGGTCTTTACTCACATAAAACAGAGGTGCCTTTAACCCAGGTCTTTGCTTACACAAAATAGAGGGATGATGAGGATTAGGATCTTTTCACCTTTAATAACTGATATACAGTACGGTGATCATACACCTAGGTCTTTGTTTACACAAAACAAAGGGTGTATTTTTTTTGCAAAGATACATATTATAAAGTGTCGGTATATAGTGTGCTTAGATGAGTGATTTGATCACATCAGAATAAGACTCACTTTGTATCATCAAAATGAAGTTTCCCACAAACAGTCACTTTGAATAATGTTGACATGCACTAAGTGTAGTTTCCACTCAAGATGAACCTACTCACATACCAAGAAACTAGCTCAGATTTAATGATATTTACGAATTAAGGAAGAAACCAATATATAGTTTACTATCATTTCCCATGGATATGTCATGCTAAAGCATCATTACATACTTTTCTTTGTTTGTTCAAGTTGATTAATCTAAGTTAATCATGCCCAGAGACTCAATAAGAAAATTAAATCTAACTAAATCAAAGGCTTTAGTGAATAAATCAGCAAGCTGATTTGTTGTAACCACTTTGACTAACTTAATTAGACCCTTTTCTGAGCAATCTCTCAGAAAATGATATCTTATCTGAATGTGTTTTGTTTTACTATGTTGCACAGGATTAGCAGTTATAAACATAGCAGTAGAATTGTCTATGTAATATGAAGTTTGAAGGAAGTTGTAACCATAGTCAAGTAATTGGTTCTGCAACCAAAGAACTTGAGAGCAACCAGCTGAAACAGTTATGTACTCAGCCTCAGCTGTGGATACAAAAACATTGGTTTGTTTCTTGCACTGCCATGACACTAGTCTTGGTCCGATAAATTGACATCCACCGGTTATGGATTTTCTGTTACTGTTACATCCACCATAATCACTGTCTGAGTATGAGTAGAGTGTAAAGTCACTATCCTTTAGATACCACAGACCAAGTCCTGGTTTTCCTTTGAGATATCTGAAGATTCTTTTCATAGCATTCAAATGAGATTCTTTTGGATCAGCTTGGTACCTAGCACAAACACACACAACAAACATAATGTCATGTCTACTAGCAGTTAAATACATAAGAGATCCTATCATTGATCTATATAATCGTTGATCAATATATTTTCTTGTATGATTAGGTACAATCTTTTTAATTGTTGAGGCTGGAGTTTTGCATGAACATGTTTCAGCAAGATTATACTTCTTCTGATTCTGATGTATGTATTTTTCTTGATTGATGAAAATCCCATCTGTCTTTTGATGAACTTGAAGACCAAGAAAGAATGTTAATTCTCCCATTAAACTCATCTGAAATTCTGATTTCATCAATTCTTCAAAATTCACACACAATCTCTTATTAGTTGATCCAAATATATTATCATCAACATATATTTGAACAACCAAGAGATCTTGATGTTCTTGTTTGAGGAAGAGAGTCTGATCAATAGTTCCTCTTTTGTAGCCATGCTTGAGCAAGAAAGATGATAGTGTTTCATACCACTTTCATGGAGCTTGATGAAGACCATATAAGGCTTTATTTAGCTTGTATACCCTATATGGATAATGAGGATCTTCAAAACCAGGGGGTTGTGACACATAGACTTCTTCATCAATTTTCCCATATAGGAATGCACACTTGACATCCATCTGATACACAGTGCATTTCTTATATGATCCATAAGCTAGGAATACTCTTATGGCTTCAATTCTTGCAACTGGTGCAAAAACTTCATCATAGTCTATTCCCTCTTCTTGTGTGTATCCTTAAGCAATCAGTCTTGCTTTCTTTCTTACAATGATCCCTCTGTCATCCAGTTTATTTTTGTAGAGCCATCTTGTTCCAATAGGATGTTGGCCTTCAGGTAAATCAACTAGAGACCACACTTTTTGCTTTCTAAATTATTGAAGCTCTTATTGTATAGCTTCAATCCAGCTATTGTCATTTAAAGCATTAGTGAGGTTTGGAGAAACCACTTGTGAAAGAAAAAAACTGAAAAGGCAAATGTTAGCAATACCACTTTGGCTTCTTGTAGTTCTCTTAGTAAGATCTCCAATGATGTTGTTGACTAGATAAGTCTTATTGATTCTTGTTGATGGAGTTGATTCAACTGGAATAGATGATTCCAGGTTAGTCATATCCATTGTTGCAGTCTGATCCAAACCAGGTTAAGAGTTTAGGAAGTAGTCAAAACGTTCAACATATGGTGTTGAATGATCTTCAGTAGCCTGATTATCAGCAACATCATGAGAGTCTTCTACATGTAGGTTCTTCTCCACAGTCAGTTTCCTCTTCTGTACGAGTTACAGGAACTTCTCCGAAATCATTTTGTTCTTCCGTAGGAGTTATAGGAACTTCTCCGGATAATAAGTGAGGACTTGAAATATTTCCAATATTTGTTGTATTCATTTGAAAGCCTGGATCTGATGCATGGACACCATTCACCTCTCTAGATGCCCATTGTTCCTCCCCATATGCAGTATCAGCTTCTGCTGATGAAGTGTTTCTTCCTGAGGGTGTTTGTATCTTTGGAGGATCAGCATATAATATTACTTCATTCATATAAGGTGGAACAAAAGGATAGCATACTTTAATACATCCTGTAGTATTCAAATAATCATAGTTAAAAAATTCAGTAAGAGCATCTATGTCAAACAACCATGATGCACCTTTAACTGATTTAGTAAATACAGATTTATCAAAGGATACGTTAGGAGTTTCTTCCATAATGTTATGTTGTGAAATATAGATCCTATAACATTTAGATGTTGAAGAATATCCAATAAAGAAACCATCATATGCTTTTTCTGAAAAATTTTCCCAATGACTCTTTTATGTTTAAAACAGATACATGACATCTAAAAACTCTAAGATATCCTATGTATGGTTTTCTTTTAAATAAAAGCTCATAAGGAGTTTTGTTGTGCTCTTTGACAATTAACGTTCTGTTTTAAACATTGCATGCAGTATTTACTGCCTCAACCCAAAAGTTGATGGATAATTATGAATCAGCTACCATTGTTCTGGCTGCTTCAATAAGAGTTTTGTTTCTTTTTTCAGCTACTCCATTTTGTTGTGGAGTTCTTAGAGCACTGAATTGTCGTGCAATACCTTTGTTCCTTCAAAATGAGTCCAGTTCAAAGTTGACAATTTCAGTACCATTGTCACTCCTACAAATTTTGACCTTAGTATCAAGTTGATTCTCAATCTTGATGACAAAGTCCATTAATGTTTCTAATGTTTCACTCTTTTGTTTTAAGAAAAAGACCCATGTGAATCTTATGAAATCATCAATTATCACCAAACAATATTGCTTTTTTCCAATGCTCATCACATTAGTAGGACCAAATAGATCCATATGAAGCAATTTGAGTGGTGTAGTATTATTGTTGATTGCTTTTGATTTATGAGACACTTTATGTTGTTTTACTTTGTAACAAGAAGAACAGTGAGTTGAGCAGTGAAACTCTTTCTTTGGTAGACCAATGACTAAGTCATTTTTCACCAATTTGTTCATGTTCTTCATGTTAGAGTGAACAAGCCATTTGTACCACAATTGAGATACATCTTCTGATAACTTAGATAGAAGGCATGTTTCATGTTTTAAGAGTGAGTTGTTGTTCATGTCCAAAACATAAGTGTTTCCGTTTTTTGAAGCTTTAAGAAGGACCCACTCTTCTGGAACAGAAAAACTTGACTTAAGAATGTAACAGTTAGCATTATCAAACAATATGGTATAATTTTGATCAGAAATTTGAGACACACTAAGTAAATTGTACTGTAAATTTTCACAATAATTTACTTTCTCAAACTTGATTACACCATTTGTTACCATTCCTTCACCAACAATTTTACCTCCTTTTTTATCCCCACCAAATGCCACATAAGAAGCTTTTTTATGTTTGAAATCATAGAGAAGTGAGCAGTTTCCTATCATATGCCAGGAACAACCACTGTCAATATACCACTTGTTGTCAGCTCTCCAATATTGTTCCTGCATTCAGAAATAAATCAGTTAGAATTGACAACCCAAGCCTTAATGATCTTGGGTTTGCCAGTAGTGTCTACAATAGTTACTCCTTCATGAATAAGTCTTGAAGTTTCAGTTTTAGGTTTGCTTGATTCATTCTGAGTTGTTTCAGATGAGGATAATTCTGTTGAAAGGGATGTTGATGAACTGGGTTCTTGATTCCTAATTTCTTCTTGTTTCAGCTTATGTTTGTTTATTTGATGCTTTGATTTTTACACTGAAACTTTACCATTAAATGTCTCACTGTCTTTTGTTTTTTAATGATGTATATGAATTCTTTTTTCAAAGTTATCAAAGAATACATCATCATCCTTGGTTTCCTTTTCAGACAAATCTACCCGTTTATGAGGAGTTTTTTATTACAGTAAAGTTGATCTTTTCTTTGAATGATTAACACTTGAGGATGTTTATCCTTTGATTTTGACTTTGATTTTTTTTCAGAATTCTTTAGTTTTGAACCCTTTTCACAGTCAGTAGATTGAGTGTCTAATTCAGACTTATCTGAATCCTTCTTCTTTGAGCCTTTTGTCTTGTTCTTTTTATTGAAATAAGAATCCTAGTGGAATGGTTATTTTTATTGCATATAGCACAATGTTTGTTGAAGTAGCAATCGGTAGTCATGTGATTATTCATATTACAAATAGAACAGTAGCTACTAAAGTAACAATCTCCGGTATTATGATTTTTCATGTCACACCATTTGCAATACTTTTCAACTAATTCTTTCTCAGAATCATTCTTATGGTTTGCCAATTTTGAGGTTTTTCAATCTTCTTCATCTTTGCGGATTCTTTCTTTTCTGGTTTGTGAGGCTTGTGTTTGTTTGTTGTTAGTTTACTCTTCCGTAAATCATCTACTGAATCAATATTAACTTCTACTGAAGAAGTTTTCTTTTTCCGTAGATCCGGTACTAGAGAGAGGTTCTTCTTCTACTAATGATCTGCTGATGCCTTTTTCTTTCCTTTATCCACAAATGACTTGTTTCTTTCCTCAATAGAGGCACATTTTTCTTTTATTTCATTCAAAGATGTTTGTTGTTGATTTAGCTCTTGCAGACCTTCATTTAATTGAGCTATTCTCTTGCAGATGGTCTTCAGCATGTTTCTTTGTTTAGGAGGGTATGACAACTCTGTTTCTTCAAGCACTTTTGGAATATTTGTTTTAAAATAGGTTTCTTACCCTTGTTTAGAAGATCATCATTATGTTCATCAGAATCATTCAAGCCATCCCACTCATCAAAGTCAAATTCTAAATCAAATTGATTACTCTTTTCTGATTCAGAAGACTCAGTTTCATTCACCTCAATTTTATTATCAGTGTTAGAAATATTAGAGCTAGTTCCTATATTGGTGCTTGGCACAAAATGTTTTGACAGATTGTTTGTCATTGATTCAGGCAAAGGAACATAGTTATTGTTTACAGGAGGAGCCACAACATTATAACCCAACCTAGACTTGTTCTTTAATTCAATATGAGAATTTAGTAATTTCTCATATTCTAGAAATGAAAGTTGAAACTTCTGAAGTTTTACTTCAGTTGATGCATGATCAGCCATGGATTTGGTTAAGGAAGTGGTCAGATGCTCAACTTGTGCTTTCAAACTGTAATTTTCAGAAACAATTTTGTCTAAATCCTTTTGTAAAGAGTTAATTTTAATTTGATATAATTTATGTTCTCTTACATGAGATTCATTCAAAATCATTGTTGCTTTAACTTTATCAGCTAATTGTTGAGCATGGACTCTATATCTTTCTACTTCCTAAACACATATTGATTAACATAACATGTCTCTTACCTCACTTGCCATGGGTGGAACTTTGTTTTCCATGTGAGCCATTAGAGCTTGATTTTCTTCTAAAACTTCCTTCTCATATAGACTCCAGTCACAAGTTCCATCTTGAAGATTATCAGCCCAGATTCTTTTGAGCTGCTGGTTCCTGCTGGTGTATTGGTAACTGGTGGGGATGAGTTGGCCAGTTGTGGCTGTCTAAAGAATCTTTGACTTGATGGAGGTTGGTTAGCCTGATGATTCTGATGTGTGTGCTGAATTAGAATTTTATTGATTGCATTCTCTTGAAAAGTGTCCATAGAGATTGCACTTGAAGCATCTAACCTTTGACTTATCAACTCCAATTCGTGATGATTTACTTGCAGCAGCCAAATTTTTGTTTCTTCTTAGATATTGTTTGGCCCTATAAGCAATCATTGCCATTTGGCACTGAAGATCCATCTCCTCCACTACATCCTGAGGCAGTTCTTCTACGTCTTGTTGGCACATGTTAGCAGTGGGCAATGAACTTCCTAGGTAAGCTTGAAAGATTGAACTTAAAGCTGCAAAAGCTGCTTTTTGTTTTCCGGAATCTAGAATGATAGTGATAGACTCTGATTGATTGTTGGATGATGATTTTTTAGATGCTTTATCTCTTTGATCATCTGTTCTTTCTTTTTCTTTTCTTGATTTACTTTGAGAAGATTTCTTAGGAGGTTTTGAGGCATAGAAACTTACTTCCTCTTCATCTTCACTCAAAGTACAAGTGTTATCACCATCATTATTGGACATGAAGGCACTTCCTGCACTTCTTGTTTCTTTAAAATGATATGGTGATACATGAGTTCTCACACTCTTGTTTCTTGTTTTCTTATCCATTTCAAGAGCCTCAACTTTAGCCACTAGAGTATCTAGACTGACTGCTTTGAGATCTATGGTATTCTTGAACATGGATATTGTTTGCTTCAAACTTTCTGGTAAAGTATGAAGCATTTTCTTGTTTAATTCCTCATTTGTGTATTTCAACTCTAGAATGTTCATTTCAGTAACAAGTTGCATAAACTTGTGGAGTTGTTAAGGAATTGATTCACCCTCAATATGATGAAAGGTTTCATATTGTTAATGCAGGGTGTCCTTCCTGATGCTTCGGATTTCATCACTCCCTTCACAGAGTGTATGAAGAATCTTTCACAAGGAATTTGTTGTTTTATAGTTTTCACATTTGATTAATATTTCCTCTGGTAAAGCCATAGTTAGCAAGATGTATGCTTTGAAGTCAACTTTAACCTTCTTAATATCATCAGGTGACAGATCTTTCGTGCTTATGGGTTGATAGTTATCATTATAATCTGGCCCGAGGGTAGGTGGAATATAAGGACCTTCTGTTATAGATACCCATAAGTCCGAATCTGTGTAATTCACATGATTCCTGAACTTGATTTTCCAGGAATTGAAGTCTGCTTTTGTTTCCAACTTTGGTGGTTGGTAAGAAGATCCACCAAAGTTGCTCATGATTAGTTAAGATCTAAGATTTTAACTAACGAATTTGTTCAAGAGATATGAACAAGTTATTAATTTGATCGATAGCCAAGATCTGCTATTAAATTGATTTGAATATAGATCCAAGTTAATCAACAGATTAAATATCACACAAAAAGTTTCGAAGATAATTAAACACAACAAACACCGATAGATCAATCAATCTAAATCAATGATCACTTGGCTCTGATACCACCTGTGAATCCTAGGATCGCAATCAGGAATTATCAGTGTCAGTTGATGTCAAGTCAACGTTTGCGGAATCAACATTGGCTTGGTTTAATTGTTTGAATGGTAAATCAATAACAATAATGATTCAAGAACACAATGAATGAAACACAACTAATGATTTGACAAATATTGAATTTAAATGTATTTCATTAAAAACATGTTAATGATTACAAATAAACAATGAATGAATGGTATTGAATTTTGTGTTTGAAGTGACGCCTGCTAGAGTTTTGATTTGTGTGATGTGATTTTTGGTGATTGTAATGTTGCCTGGATGTTTGCCGTCGAAAACCATCTCCTTAATTCGAAACCTAGTATCCATATATATAGACAATGATGTTTCTGTTAAGGTAACACCGGATCTCTTGGGGTTTGAATTGTTTCTGTTAAGGAATCTCTGGATTTCTTAGGATTCAACTAACTGACTTGTTGACTTATTGACTTGTAACACTTTGCCATTGAAAACCGTCTCCTTGATTCCAAACCTAGGATCCATATATATAGACAATGATGTTTGTATTAAGGTAACACCGGATCTCTTGGGATTTGAATTGTTTCTGTTAAGGAATCTCCGGATTTCTTGGGATTCGCCTAACTAACTTGTTGACTTATTGACGTGTAACACTTGTATTGTTTGAATAGAAGTGATTGGTCTCCGCAAGAACATTGTCTTTCGTAGTTGATTGTTCTTCCGTAGGAATCTTGTACTTCCGTAGAAGACTTGTCGTTCAGTAGGAACCTTGTTCTTCCGCAGGAGTCTTCACTTGGAATTCTCACTTCACTCCAATTGATGGTTCATCCGTAGATGATCTTCGGATGTTTGTTAATTGTAAGAAACATATCTACGGAAGAACAAAATGTTCATCCGTAGATGTTTCTTACACTTAAGTCAATTTCAGAAATTGACTAAGTATAATGTTTGTACCTGCAAACATACATAAATCAACACACATATATATGTGTTAACCTATACAATTAATGCATACATAATAATGAATTACAACCATTCATTATAGATATTAATTCAAGCTCTAAGCCTATACAAAGTGGACTAGATCTACTGATCCTAGACCTAACAACAAGTTTAAGTGAACAATGGTAATTTCACTGCCTTTATAGATATTAATTCAACCTTTCTATTTTATTTCGTCCAGCAAAATAAAGAAGTAGCCATGTGTATAGCCATGTTGGTTATCACCTGTTCAGACGAGGGTGATTCTTTTTCTTCTTCATCGGTACTCTTAAATTCACCATTTTATTTTGTAAAATTCTTGTAAACCTAAGTGGGTGCATCATCTCTTTGTGTTCCCTTCCTTCACTCGGTTCCAATTTAGTGTGTGGGTTATAGTTTAGAATGCTAGGGCGACAATTGAACATAAAGTGTTGCAATAGAAACATCCTAGTCATTGAGATTACCGGTCCTGGTCTATGTTTTAACTGTTGGGATTTTGTTTTATGGTCTTTTTTTGGAAAAAGGGCAGTGCCCTGGCAAACTTTTATTAGACAAGAAAGAAAGATACAAAGAAAGGCAACTAGTCACATAGGAAATAACACCCATGAAAAAAACTAGTCCCTAAGAGAAAAAACCTCTATTTGGGCTTTGACAAAAAAACATACAAGCCCAACAAAATTATCCTTTCTCTAGACCAAAGACAGCCCAAGTAAAAGCACCAATATCTATTAAATTCAAAATTTTATTTGATGGTTTTATGCATAAGAATACATGGAAACTTTTGTGGAAGTTTGGGCATATATTCTCAATCAGTAGCAGAATGCCGCTACCGGCGTCGCTAAACAATTCTTGGATGCCAAGGAGGAAGAAACTAGGAAGAGGCAAGTATTGTTCCGTCTTAAATTTTGGTAAACTTATGATATTATTAATTTCATATCACCGTAAATTTAGAAGGATATGAATCGTATTACAAGGAGTGAA
>BJCM01153316.1:0-10658 GCA_018326385.1 Flaveria bidentis | reverse complement strand
CAACTACTGAAGAGAACTTCTTCAGCTGTTGTGACAACCTCTGAAAACTTGATCTTCAGACTTTATCTTCAAACTTGTCTTTAGACTTTGTCTTCAGCTTTTGTCTTCAGACTTTTGTCTTCAGACTTTCTCTTCAGCTGATGTAGACTACTTCAGTTGTTATGATGTCTGTGGGACTTAAAGGTTTTTCTGATCTGGCTCATTGGTTCTTTTGGTCCAACATACTTCTGTTTCCCTAAGCTGTTTGTTCAAAAGGTCTATCTTTTCTTTGTAACTGTGCTCATTTTGTTTTATTACTCTATTAGCTTCAGTGCATAGTTGCAAGTCCTTTACTAAGCTATCATTATGATCTAATAACCTAGCAAATTTTAAATATATGCTTTCCTTAAATTTATTACAATCAGAACAAGCATGATTATCAAAAAGTTGGTCAGTAGTACTTACCTAGGGAGGTGCAGATGAATCAACCATTAGAGCAGAGTTTGGTGTTTATAGTTTTGGTGATTCTGATGTTGTTGTTGTTGTTCCTTCTTTAGGTAGGTAGTTGACCACTGGTGCAGTCTCTTCAGTGTTGGACATCGCAAGTTCCACTGCAATATCTCTTTCACTAGTTGAATCGTCATTTATATCCTCCACGTTAGCAATGTTGGATTCTCTCGGTGAGACAAACCGAAAGCTCCAGTCCTATCCTTCATCATCATGAGCAGTCAAGGCTTTAGGATCCTTTCTTGACGAAGGAGGAATACTAGTGGGTTTATCCTGACGATTAAAGGATGAGAAAGGATTCCCATTTCCAGTCTTCTTAGGCTTTACGCACTCACGTTTGAAGTGCCCCTTCTCGCCACAGTTGAAACAGGTCACCTTGGTCTTGTAGAAGCCAAAAGTAGGGTCCTTAGTTGCAACCAAGTTCTGTCCGGTCTTCTTGACAAACTTCTTAGCTCGTCGGACAACACTCGCTAAGGTCCACATTATATCCATTTGTTCCAGCTCTGTCTCATCCACCTGCTCGTAATCGTCATCAGCCAGATGGCAGTTCCTTATTTTACCAGCAATTAGTCCATCATAGGAGTGGACTACCGCAGCTAAGAGATCCATGTGCTCTTTAGCTACCTCAACTGTCACATTACCGAAATTCTCAGTCTTTAGTTTTGATGCATTGGCTTCAGGTCCAATGTATTGGGTACCAGATGACCTTGATGTTTCCGACCCTGAAGTAGAGGCTTGAGAAGAACCAGCTGAACTTGACACAAAAGCTGTCTGAAGTGGTGTTCCAAATGTTTTGGCTTGAGGAGTCGCATTGTACAGTGCTGGATTCTGATCATAGTTAGACTTTTCGGCTCTATACTTTATCCTCAGCTCTTCCTCTCTCAGTTTCAAAATGAAGTCATTTATATCTAACTTCGTAAGCATACCATTCTGTCTGAGATTGGAGACAAAAGAAACCCATTTTTCTGGCAAACTGTAAGCAAATTTTGACACTTTGTCTTCCATTGACGTCGTTACTCCATGAGTGTGCATCTCACTCATCAAGTGGTAGAACCTATCGATAACATCATCCAGGCTTTCTTTACCTATCGAAGAGAAGTTGTCAAACTCCTTCAAAGCCTTAGCCTTTATGGCCTTTAATGATGTGTTCCTGTCATATCTCTTCTTCAATGCATCCCATAATTTCTTTGCTTGTGTATACTCAGAAAATTGATGGAAAATATCCTTCGGAATTGACTGTGTAAGCAAAGCATAGACTTTCTTCTCAGCACTGTATTTGACCTTTTGTCCATCAGTCATGCCACCCAGTGTAAGTTTGACACTATCAGCTCCTACTGGCATGTTGTACCCCGTCTCTATAGATTCCCACAGATTGGGATCTACTCCATTTAAGTAGATCTCGAAACGTTTCTTCCATTGTGGGTATTCATCTAACGTGATTAGCTTAGGGGGTTTATTGTGATTCCCTACTTCATTCTCCAGTAGCAGTAAATTCTGAATACGTGAGTCTCTCCCTGCTATGAATGTTGAGTATTGGTCCTCCATTGCTATTAACTTTAGTCTTTGGAACAAACTGTTTTACTTGTGCGAATGAAGGTATGCGATTGGGCTATTCGTGCGATTGAACAATGCGATTGGTTCAATCGTGGGACTGAACTAATGCGGATGGCTCAGTCGGGTGAATGAACAAGTGTGGTTGAACAATGCGAATAGACTGCTCAGTCGTACGAATGGAGGTATGAATGAGTCCAATCGTGCGTATGAGGGATGCGAATGGATTCAGTCGTGCGATTGAGTCAATCATGCGACTAAAGCTGCTAGATTTCGAAAATTTGTAGGTTTAAGGTGTTTTGGCCGCAAAAACACGAATTTTCACTAACCCTAATTGCCGTATGCCAGAAAAACTAAACTTTGTGGACAGGAGACGTCTAAGACACCTTTTGACACAAAAAGATTGTATTTTTAATGAAAAAACACATTTTTTTTATAAAAAACGATTGAATCACACGTAAATCAAGAGCCAAAGTTCTGATACCACTTGTTAGGATCGTGTATTGAACGTAATACTAACTAATTAACGTGTATCCCAAATCAAATAGTATGGAATCCTATTTGATTGGCGATCCAATCAGTGAGAACACACGTAGAAACAATTATGGATTGAATCTAAACGTTAAGAACGATTTGGAATCGATCTAGTGCGATCTTCGAACTTGGAACAGGTTCTTAGAGGTCTCTGGACGGTTAGGGTACGGATGTAGTCGAAGTGTTCTTAATTCTTACATTTTTCCACGAATTAGGTGGTATTTATAGGTTAGGGTTTCTCATTCGGGCGACTAAACCATTTTCATAGTTCTGTCGTGTGACTGAATCATTAAGATCAGAAATTAGGTACACATGTATCTACAAAGTCTATGTTGATAACATCATATTTAGTTCTTCAAATGACCAAATGTGTAAAGACTTTGAAAGCATTATGAAGAAGAAGTTTGAGATGAGTTCCATGGGAAAGATGGACTTTTTCCTTGGAATTCAGGTGAAGCAAAAGAACAAAGGGTTCTTCATAAATCAATCCAAGTATGTCAATGACGTCTTAGAAAGATTTGAAATGAAAGATTGCAAGCCAGCAAAGACACCGATACCCAGAAATCATAATCTTTTTCCTCACCTTGAGGGGGAGGATATTGATCAACATCAATATAGGGCAATTATTGGTTCTCTGTTGTATCTCACAGCTAGTAGACCTGATATCATGTTTGCAACTTACATTTGTGCAAGATATAAGGCTGCTCCAAAGATGTCTCACCTAGCTGCTGCCAAGAGAATCCTCAGATACCTTAAAGGAGCACCTAAACTAGGTCTCTGGTATCCTAGGAACAATGATTTTAATCTTTATGGATACTCTGACAGTGACTATGGTGGCTGTAACATTGACAAGAAATCAACATCAGGAGGATGTCAATTTCTTGGTGGAAGTATCATCTCATGGCAACGCAAGAAACAATCCTATGTCTCTACATCAACTGCTGAAGCTGAATACATTGTTGTTTCAAGTTGCTGTGCTCAACTTCTGTGGATTCAAAACCAGATGTTAGACTATGGATTCAACTTTATGAGCACTCCTATCCATATTGAGAACAACAATGCTATCTCTATCCCTGAAAATCCTGTGAAACACTCCAAGACAAGCATATTGATATCAGGTATCATTTCATTAGAGATATTCATTAGAAAAATCTAATCAAGCTAATCAAAGTTGATTCAAATGAACAATATGTTGATCTGTTCACCAAAGCTTTTGATGAACAAAGATTTAAGTATCTCATTATAGCTATTGGGATGATAAACATTGACTAGCTCACCTTTTTTGAAAACCTTTTTGAAAATGTAATGTCTTATGTCAATACAATCTAAGCCCTGTTACAAAAGGTCTCTCTCTGAAATTTTCTCTAAGTATAAATTCTTCCGAAGAGGAATTAACCCTCAAAAGATATTTTACATATTTTCCAAAGAAAAATTACTCCAAGGATAATTTTCTTCTCGGAAGAGTTTTTGGTCTCGGAAGAAACGATTGCTTACATATCAGATCTCCATTCAAAAAACAATCTTTACTCTTAGAAGCATCGATTTACCTTCGGAAGTAGGAATTGCCTTCAGACGACGAATTACCTTCGGAAATGATTTATATTCGGAAGAGAGATTTTACTGTGTAACGGAAATCTCTTGGGCCCCACACTATAAAAAGTAAAGATTTTGTTAATGATGTCGGATTATTTAACTGAATTAAACCTTACCGCCACTGTCACTTCATCCACTAAAACATCACATAACCTTATCCTAACCCCATTACCGCCATTTCACCTTCTTTTATATAATTCCGACTACTCACTTTCATCTTCTTACCTCATTTTTACTGCCCTAAAAGCGTCCTTCACTCCTAATTCACTCAAGCTCAAACTCATTCACCTTTATCTTTCACAAAATGGCACTTAACCCTCAACACAATCAGGTCGCACTTCTCGATTCCTCAAGAGATACTGACTTCTCTGAAATCATCTCCTTTCTCACCCAATCATCCTATTACACTACCCTCACAGTAAATCCCACTTTGTACTCCAATCAAATGGCTGAATTTTGGGATAACGGTCAAATTGAAACCTTAAATGGGGTTCGTGTAATACGATCCAACATTTGTGGCCAAGAATTGGTCATTACTAAACAAGTCATTAGGGAGCATCTCGAGCTTCAGGATGAGGGTGCACCCACAGAGTTCCCGAAATCAGATTTAGACAGCACTTACATTCTAATGGGATATGGCGGAGACATCAGCAGGACAATTGTTTATAAATTCAACTTCTCTTACAACTGGAAGTTCTTGCTGCATGTTGTTCTTCACTGTCTGTCAAATAAATCTGGGGGATGGGATCAAATTCCATACGAACGAGGGTGCCTAGTTCATGGAATGGTGAGAGGCCTCAGATTCAACTACTCAAGATTTGTGCTGACCAATCTCATGGGAAATCTCCAGCGGGAAACATTCTTTATGTATCCCAGATTTCTCCAACACCTTATCAACTGTGAGCTGGACCAGAGTCGGCTTGTCTGTGAAGCCACTCTACCTGTCCCTCAAATGAGGCCAACCATCTTCAAGACTTTGAAGAAGGTGTCCACAACTTCACTGGAAGATACACTTCGCTGCTTCCAGGTTTGACTGAGCAAATACCTCCTGGTGACATCCCTGTTCACCCCACAGGTGATGAACCCACACCAGCAACTGCCCCCATATTGCCCACTACACCTTCTCAACCCATCACCATCACTTACCAAAGACGCCCCAAACGAACCCTTGTTCAATCTACTCTGATTGAACAAGCTCCTCCTGTTCAATCCAAAAAGACTAGAGTTGAACATTGGGCTCCCACTCAGTCTGAGGTCTCACCATCCTTCACCATTGATATCAATATGGGTCTTTAGTTTCCTTAGTCTCAAACCCATGAGCCCAAAACCCAAGCAGAAAGGCCTCAAGGTGAGTATCTGTACTCCTCTGAGTAGCCAAAAAGGGACAGCCCCACCATAGGCTCAATGCCTGTAGACATTGATTAAGGTCCCGGGTCAGTAGGCTCAATGCCTGTACATCCCTCCATGGCAATGAAGTTGATCTACAACACTCTTTCAAAGATCAATAGTTCCTAGAGAGAACTCTTATTTCTAGCCCCCATCAGCAAACCATTACTGAGGTGAGTCCCACTGATGTGGAGGGGACTCATGCAGATTCAGCTGCCACTACAGAATGTGCCTCATAAGACCTTATGGATAGTGGTAACATTTCTGAGACTGAATCTAAGGCAACCATGCATTTTGATGACTCTGAAAGGGACATCATTAAGTAAGGGAAACCAGGGTGCCAAGAAACAACATCTGGTGGTGAGGCTGAACATACTTGGTATCTTACCTCATCTCCTCGTGATTCTTCAAAAGAAGATGAGGGAAGACTGTAGCTCACCATACAAGATCTGCTTTCTAAAATCTCAAACCTTGAGTCCAAGGTTAGGACTTTAGAGGATAGGTGTGCCACTCAGCAACTTGAGATTGATAATCTCAAGGCTCAACTAGCTGAGAAACAGATTAAGAGATCTATTAGGCATGTACCAATTCAGGTCTCATTGATCTCTTCCACTAGCTTATCTAGCTCTCAAGATGATGCTACCAAAAAGGGGGAGAGTGTTCAGAGACAAACACCAAAGGAAATACTAAGCCAAACTTCAATTTCCAAATTCTCGGCTCCCACTGCAACTACCTTTTCTGAGCCATCCCTAGTTATTTTGCAAATTGACCCAAGGACGCTCAGAGATCTCTATAGACTCTTCTCCAAGTTTCTGTTGAGATCCTCTCTAGATCAGCCAAGCCCTGACACAACTATGATGTACTTTAGAGCTGAAGAGCTTTAGAGGATCAGTGCACCTTCAACCATTGTGGAAGAAGTTGGTCAACCTAAGGTGAAAATAGAACCTGAGATTCAATTCGAAGGGGAAATGAGGACTGATGGCCCAACAACCGAAACAGTTAGGACAGAAACTACAGTCCCTCAAACTTCCGAAACTGAAGTCAAAGCCTCGAAAGAAAATGCTAAGTCTTCCGAAGCTGAAACGAAAGTTGGGGAAGGATTTTTGTCACTATCCGAGGATCTAATCATCACAGATGCAATTCTAGAGCTAGCATCTGAGGTGAATAGTGAGGACTTTCTTGATTCTACCTCAAACACCCTCTCTGCCTCTCTCACAATCTGAATCCACTCTCCAAGAACCACCAAAGTCAAGCACTTCAAAAGATGATAAAGGGAATAAGAAAATGACTGCGGAAGAGCTTCAGGAAGAGGTGAAGATTGAAAAGCTTAAAAGAAAAGGGAGACTTCCAACTGTGAAGTTGTTAGCTGCCAGTTCCAAAGCAGCTACAACCAACCAGGAGGTAGACAACAACAAGAAGAGAGTAGAGATCATTGACCAGCTCATCAAGCTTAGAGCTGTGTAACACCCGGATATTTTAAAGTCAAGGAAAGAGTGAATAAGGCTTAGAGGGTAAGAATTAAGCTTAGAACATGATGAATGGTGCATGGAAATTGAATATGATGTTTTAGACCCACTTGATAAGTTTTCTAAATCTGCCAAAGTGTTTGGAAGTAAATACGGATGAAAAGGGTTAATGCGGATGAACATTAACCAATGGATAAGTCAATGCGGATGAGAATTTGACTAAGTATGGAAATGAGGATGAGCATTTGACTAAGTATGGAAATGCGGATGGGCAAGGTAAGTCAATGCGGATGAAGTGAGTCAATGCGGATGAACATTGACTGAGTAAATGCGGATGAGTTAGGCAAATGCGGATAACAAATGCGGATGAAGTAAATTAAATACGGATGAACTATTGAAAATGCAGATGAATTGTAGGAAATGCGGATGAACTGTAGGGAATGCGGATGAACCATAGCAAATGCGGATGGACACTTAGAAAAATTCTGACTTTTTGGGGAAAAAGAGGTGATGTAGGCTTTGACCTAGGAAATTCCCGGGGGTTATGTAAGTTGACTTTTGAGGTCATAGATGGTATGATGGGCATGTAATGTTATGTGCTGGATGTTTATGCATGATGATTATGATGATGATGTTGCATAGTTATACATGATGTATGTTATGATGTATGATGCCCTGCATGATGATGTATGAATGATATGTTTATGTTCCTTATGATGATGTATGATTATCTTTCCTATGACTTTACGTGTTATGATATTGAATGAACGAAGTATTATGTAACGTAAAGTGAAAGATAATGAAAGAGGAACTTGATGATGAATGCATGCATTAATGAATGAATGAATGAATGTAAGAAAGGCTTGCAAGCAAATGTATGGAGGTGCACACCCATTATAGGTGTTAGCTCAATGGTGTGAGGGTTAGCTACCCCAAAGGATGCATATTGGGGTCTTTCTTTGTGATTGACCATATGGATGACCATCATTGCGTGCCTTAGGTATAGTGACCACTTGGTGTTGGGCACCACCGATGAAGGTCTTTTATTGGCTTAGGCACAGTATCACGAGCATGAAGGGTGAAGTTCATGGTGATGATGAAAGTAATGAATGAAATGATGAATGAATGAAAATATGAACGAAGTAATGAAGAAGATAATAATGATATTATCTGTATATACGTATGAGGTATGATCACATGTAATAGTAATGCAAGGTTTTAATGAAAGTAAAACTCACTCAGCAACGCTGACTTTTATGCATTTTCCAGTTAGGAGGTGAGCATTGTTGAGGATGGCACGGACCAGCTACTTGGCAATGTTTTGTAATGATATGCATTTTGGAATGAACACTTGTATTAACATGCAAAAGTATTTGTAATGATATGAAAAGTTATTTTCTTTAGATTTCCGCTGCAATGTTTTATGAATGATTAAATGTAAAGTATATGTTTTATGTGTGATGATTTACCAGCTGTAAGCGTCCCGGGAACGGGGCCTTACAGAAGGTCTCATCCCAATGGAAGTACATACTACATGTGGTCATCCACAGCTTATCCAACAAGCATGGGGGTTGGGACCAGATTCCTGAAGATCTCTCCTTCATTGTGCATGGGAGGGTTTAGGGGGTCAAGTTCAGTTACTCTCAATTTGTTTATACAAATCTGCTTGCTAACTCCAAATCTTTAGAGTATTACATGTTTCCTAGATATGTTCAATACATTCTCAACTGTGAACTAGTCTCACAGTTGAGGGAAACATGTAATATTCTTAAATTGGGACTGATGAAGCCCGACATCTTTAAAATATTGAAAAAGCCAACTATTGGCTTTGGCTTTTCAGGGGTAGAAACAACCCTTGTCCCTAAAATTTTAGAGCTCATTGCTCAAGGTGACAACCTAGCAACTTAAGCTATTGTTGAACCCATACCTTCTATTTCTCAGCCACAAAAAGTCCCCATATTACCCACACCTACCAAAGAAAATTCAAACAAACCCCTCCTCAAGCTATTGAGTCTGTGTAGGCCCCTATATACTTACCCATACAGGAGGAAGTAGATACTGGAGCTCCTACTTCTCCTGAGGAGCAAACCACTCCCATTACTTCAAAGATCAATGTTGAGGTTCCTCATGCTCAGTCTGATGAGCTAACAAGCCCAACTGCCTTAAACCTTCACTTTGAGTCTCAACACTCAAGTGAACAACTTTCAGGGCACATCTATCATCCCCAGCCTTTAGACTTAAACCAACCCATTTCCAACCTTGACTTCTATACTTATGAGGACTTAGGTTTTAGTGAGTATAATAAGTCTCTCTATTCCTCCCCTACTCAAAAAGAGATAAGTGCTCTTGACTCACATGTGTCTAGCCCACATCAATCACCTATCACTGAGGTGGATCATTCTAAACCTATTCAGAAGATCCATATGGAAGAGACTCTCACTTCAGCAAGTGATTACATCATTTCGACCTCAACCATGGCAACTTAGCCCATTGACACTTCAACTGAAGCTGTCATTAAGTAGAGAAAAACTAGCAGCCAAGAACTCCAAGCTGGTGGTGAGAGAAAAGACTTTGGACCAATTCTCTCATCCCCCAATGATTCTTTGGATGAAGAAGAGGGGAATCTGAGGCTAAAGGTGCAAACACTTTCACAAACATGTACCTATCTAGTCTCCAAGGTTAGTCATCTTGAATCTCAGGTGACTACCCTACAAAACAGGGTCAATGATTAGTAACTTAAGATATCTTATCTTAAGAAAAAACTAGCTTCGAGACCTTTAAGAAGAGCTCAACTAGAAAAACAAGAACCTATGAATGTGGTTGATCTACCCTCTAGGTCACCTATGCAAGTGGGTGATGCTACCAAAAAGGGGGAGAAAGTCATCACAGACACAGAACCTGGGAGTTCTTCACAGAGCATGGACATTGAGGACTCAACATCTTCACTTGCAACTATCCATACATTGAAACTTCCTCAAGTTCACATTGATGTGGACTGTATAAACGCCTTCCTTTAAAGTCTTTTTGAGGAAGGCATACTAAGGGCAGTGTCGTCTACACCTCAAGGAACTTCCAACTACATCATAGGGTGGATGTATGATGTCAATAGAAGAGCCCTTATTCATCAAAGGGTTCAAGGGCAATAAGAAGTATTTAACTTTCAGACCTTGAACAAAAATGAAGGTCTTGACCTTATTAGCATGACTTGTCAAACCAACCCAATCTACACAAGCTGACGGGCTGGCTCAAAGGATAGAAGACAGAATTGTTGGGTTTGTTTGAACATAAACAAGTTGTTTAACCATTTAAACAAGAAAAAAGCAGCAGAATGTTAGTATTATTGTCTTGTTCATAAGCTGAAAAATCAAGTCCCCTTTTGATAATATAATGTCATAAACAAACCCAAGAACAAAGGACCTTTATATGTGAATAAAAGCTAGCTATGAAAGACAAAACACAACTTATGGACAGCCATAAACAAGCTGCCATAAACTACCTTTCAGCAGCAAATGTGACGAAGTAGATGATGATATTGACCAAGAAGAATGACCAAGGCACCAAGAGAAGGTCCTGTCAAGCTTGTATACCTCAAGCACTTCAGCAAACACCCATTTGTTAGGTAGCAAGGCACCAAAAACGAGC
>BJCM01153313.1:0-11698 GCA_018326385.1 Flaveria bidentis | reverse complement strand
CAAATAATATCCATGAACAAATTATCCTTATAAGTTGTTCTTTCTCACACACAATCTATTTAGAAAACCCATTTTCTAAAATGGTATATTTATTTAATTGCATGATCATATCATCAACTAAATGTTAATTGGTGTTTGCTAAGCTTGTTATTGGGTATGACCCGACTTGGATCATAACGTACTAACCACATCAATGTTCTATGTGTCTTGGGCATAAAGGATCCAACAAAATTATCTTCGGAAGTTTAAATGAAAAAACTTCCGAATCTAAATGACTTCGGAAGATTTTCTAAGAGTTGTGAAAATTTTGCTTCGGAAGAAAAATTAAGACTTGAATGCTTTGTCCAGAGGAACAAAGCTTCCTAGAGTTAATTTGCTTCGGAAGAGAATGGTCATTAAAAACATATAAGTTTCTGAGACAAGTTTAAGCTTCAGAAGATATTTTAGAAATTTCTTCAGAAGGTAAATTTCTTAGACAGTTATTTGTTTTTGAAGGCATGATTTTCTTCCGAAGATAAAAGCATATCTTCTGAAGGATTTAATAAAAAATACTCAAAGTTTATCATCCCAATAGCTGATATAAGATATTTAAATCTATGTTCATCAAAAACTTTTGTAAACAGATCATCATATTGTTCATTTCTGTGGGCTTTGACTAGTTTAGTTAATACCTTTCCAAAATTATCCCTAATTAAATGATACCTGATGTTGATGTGTTTGGTCCTTGAGTGTTGCATAGGATTTTCTGTGATAGAAATAGCACTGTTGTTGTCTATGTGAATGGGAGTCTCCTTGAAGTTTAATCCATAGTCAAACATCTGATTCTGAATCCATAGCACTTGAGCACAACAGCTTGCAACAACAATGTATTCAGCTTCAGCAGATGATGCCGAGACATAAGATTATTTCTTCCATTGCCATGAGACAACCCTTACACAAGAAACTAACATACCCTAGATGTAGACTTTGCAGTCATGTTGCAACCACCATAATCTCTATCTGTATATTAGGATACCACAGACCAAGTGTTGAAGCACCTTTGAGGTATCTTAGAATCCTTTTGACAGTGATAAGGTGAGACATCTTAGGGTTGGCTTGATATCTTGCACAAATACATCTAGCAAACATGATATCAGGCCTACTAGCTGTAAGATACATAAGAGACCCAATCATAGCCCTGTAATGGTGTTCATCCACACACTCCCCCTTAAGATCAGGTCCAAAGGAATGGTTTCTAGCTGTGGGTGTCTTAGCAATCTTACAATCAGTCATGATGAACCTCTTAAGTATGTCTTGAATATACTTTGACTGACTAATGAAGATGCCATCTTCAACTTGCTTCACTTGAAATCCCAAAAAGAAACTGAGTTCCACCATGGAACTCATTTCAAATCTGTCCTTCATTAGCTTCTCAAAGTCGTTGAGAGCCTTGGATTAGTTGAACCAAGGATGATGTCATCTACATATACTTGAACTAGCATCAATTTATTTCCCTTTCCTTTGATGAAGAGAGTTCCATCTATAGTACCCCTCCTATATCCATGTTTGCAGAGATACTAAGATAGAGTCTCATACCACTTCTTGGGTGCCTGATGCAGCCCATAAAGAGCTTTGTCAAGCTTGCAGATATAATCAAGATGATCAAGATCTGCAAAACTAGGTGGTTGTTTGACATATACCTCTTCATCAATCACTCCATAAAGAAAAGCACATTTGACATCAAGTTGATAGACCTTGAAGTTATTGGATGCCGCAAATGCCAAGAATATCCTAACAGCTTCTAGTCTTGCTACAGAGGAAAGACATTAGTATAGTCAATCCCTTCTTCTTGTGTGTATCCTTGAACAACTAGTCTAGTTTTATTCTTGATGATAATGCCTCTATCATCCTAGGTGTTCCTAAACACCCAATTGGTTCCAATGGTAGTCTTCCCATGAGGAAGAGGACAAAGTTTCCAAACTTTCTGCCTTTTGAATTGAAGCAACTCCTGTTGCATAGCTTCAACCCAACTTCCATTCTTTAGAGCCTTATCAATATTCTTTGGCTCTATCTGGGATAAGAAACAAGAGTGAAGACAAGCATTTGCTTCATGGGTTTGTCCTCTTGTTCTTACCCTTGTGTCAATATCTCCAATGATGTTTGTGGTAGGGTGAGACTTATGGATCCTTAGCTGAGCGATCACAACAAGTTGCTGAGAGAAATCTAAATTAGATAAATTTAGATCTGGCATAGATGTTTCTCCCATCACATCAGCACACTTATCAAGAGAAACTTGATCCAATGAGTGTGTGATATCATTGATGTTGTCATCTATGGAGTGGTTATCAGCATTAAGAAATTCCTGATCACTGTCACCACTTCCATTATTTTCTTCTACATTTGAAGTATCTTTATTTGGTTGTGTAACCTCTAAGCTAGAATTTGAAAGCATCCTATATGTATCAGCTGAGTTTGTCATTGTGGTGCTGATAGATACTTTATTTGCAGAAGTAGTTACATTTGGAACTGAAGATGTATGACTTGAAGGTCTTCTCAGCTCAAATCTTGGATCAGGATCACCTGTTGATAAGATATCTATGGGTCCTGAAATAGTCTCACAAGATTTGTTAAAACAGTTGGTAGCTAAATCAAGATCAAACAACCAATCAGGACTAAAACCAGCTACACAGGGTGTGTGTTCATTGAAAGTCACATTGGCTGACTCCTCAATAATTCTAGTTCTGAGATTGTATACTCTATAAGCCTTATCTTGGAAAGAGTATCCAATAAAGTGTCTATCATCTGATTTCTCGGCAAATTTGGCAATTTGATCTTTGGTATTCAAGATGGTGCAAGGACATCCAAATGACCTGAGAAAACCAATGAAAGGTTTTCTCTTGTGCCAAAGTTCATAAGGAGTCTTGCCATGTGTTGATACATATGTCCCTAGTTTATGTGCTTAATGTAAAAGTCTTTCATGTCTTACACATATGTAATGAATGGGTTGAATGAAATATAATATGTGGTTAATGTTTATAATGTTTTATATTTCATAGTATTATTGTGTGTTAAAGTATAATGAACTTACTATATTGGTTTGAGGTTGTTGTGCATAGTTCTTAGTCAATAATGATTGAGAAATGTGTTCAAGCTTAGTCATATGAGTTTTCATGTGAATGGACCATGCTAATGGACCATACGCATGAATACATCATGCTATTGGACCAGTCGCACGACTGAACCAGGAGACTGGATCAGTCGCACAATTGAGATATAAGATTGACTCAGTGGCATTACTGAATCTTCAGTCGTGTGTATGGATCAATCGAATGATTCAGTCGCATGATTGAACCATGCTAATGGTTCAGTCGTAGGATTGGAAACCCATAACCTATAAATACCACTTAATTCATGGAAAAATGTAACACTTTGAACACTTAAAAACACTTTGAAACCCTGGTAACAATTAAGAGTATACTTCATAATACACGAACCCTAGCCGTCTAGAACGTCCAAGGAAGCCTGTCCAACTTCATAGATCAATCCTGATCGATCTCTACTCGTTCATAACGTTTAGTTTCAATCTTAAATCGATCGGGTAATTGTTCTGACTAATTGGATCGCCAATCAAATAGGATTCCGCACTATTTGATTTGGTATAAACGCAGAATCTATTAGTATCCCATACGTACATGGTCCTGACAAGTGGTATCAGAGCTTTGGCTATTGATTTTGCATTTGATTCAATTAGAATTGTGTCAAACCTCACGTTTTAACTCAAAAGAGTCATCTTTTTGGGTCCATAGGTGTTTTCTGATGTTTACAGGCATTAAAGTTGAAGTTTTTCGTCATACGGCAGATTAGGGTTTTTGGGCAAATTGTAATTCGTGTCAAAGTGTCAAAATTCGAAAATTTTCAAACACAGCAACCTTTAGTCGCACGAATAGCTCATTCATACGATTGAGTCATCCGCATTTGTTCATTCGTATGACTTAGCCATCCGTATTAGTCATCCGCATTTGTTCATTCGTACGACTGAGCCATCCGCATTAGTCATCTGCATTTGTTCATATGACTGAGTCATCCGCTTTGGTCATCCGCATTTGTCCAAATCGGACGATTGACTCATATGCATTTGTCCAATCGCACGATTAACTCATCCGCATTTGTCCAATCACACGATTAACTCATCCGCATTTGTCCATTCGCACGAGTGAATCAGTCTTGTCTAAAGTTCAAAGTTTATAGAAATGGAAGATCAATTCACTACTTTTACTGCTGGATGGGACTCTCGCATCGAGAACCTTCTACTTCTGGAAAATGAAATTGGGATCATAATAAACCACCAAAGCTTATAACGTTAAATGATTATCCATAATGGAAGCAGAGGTTCGAGATCTATCTAAATGGAGTTGATCCCAATCTTTGGGCATCCATTGAGACATGTTACACGATTCTAGTCGGATGGAGTTAAGATGACTCTGGGAGGAATGAATGACAACCAAATGGTTAAGTACAATGTAGAAAAGAAAGTGTATGCCCTGTTGACTCAGTCGATATCAAAAGATATTTTTCATCAGTTCTCTGAGAAAAAGCAGGCGAAAAAGTTAGAAAAGAGATATGATGGGAATGCAACGTTAAAGGCTCTGAAGGCTAAGGCTCTCAAGAAGGAGTTTGATAACTTCTCATCAATAGGGAAGGAGAGCTTGGATGACATCATTGACAGGTTCTACCATTGGATGAGTGAGCTGCACACTCATGGTGTAACAAAATCAATGGAAGATAAAGTGTCAAGTTTTGCAGACGGTTTGCCAGATAAATAGGATTCGTTTGTGTCTAATCTGAGACATAATGATATTCTTGCAAAGTTAGACATAAATGACTTCATCCTGAAATTAAGAGAAGATGAACTGAGAATGAAGTACAAGTCAAAGAAAAGATCCTATGATCAGAATCCTTCACTTTACAACTCATTCCCCACTTCAACCAGTTCAGGAGCACCACTGCAAACAACATTTGTGTCCAGTTCCATTGCTCCCTCACAATCCACTTCTTCAGGACCAGAAACGTCTGGGTTATCATCGACTCAACACATAGTGCCTGAAGCTAATACTACGAAGTTGAAGATCGAGAATCTTGATAATATAACAGTGGAAGTTGCAAAGGAGCACATGGACCTTCTAGCAGCAATGGTACAATCGTATAATGGTCTAGTTTCCAGGAAGATTGGAAATTGACATCTTGCAGATGAAGACGACGAGCAGGTTGACGAGAATGAGCTGGAAAGGATGGATATCATGTGGGCTCTTGCAAGTGTAGTTTGACGAGCCAAAAAGTTTGTTAAGAAGACAAGAAAAAATTTAGTAGCCACAAAGAACACAACGTTTGGCTTTGAAAAAACCAAAGTCACTTGCTTTAATTGTGCTAAAAAGGGGCATTTTAAACGTGAATGTGTAAAGCCCAAGAAAACAGGAAATTGAAATCCATTTTCCACCTTCAACCGTCAAGACAAACCCATGAGTGGAGCTACCTCTTCAAGAAAAGAAACAAAGGCCTTGATTGCTGAAGGTGATGAAGGGCAAGACTAGTCCTTCCGCTTTGTGCATATGGGTGAATCAAACATTGCCTGTGTTGAGGGACTGGATGATGGTTCAGCGAGTGAAGATGAGATCACAGTTGAGCAAGTAATGTTAGATACTGAAGAAGTTGTGAACGTGGTACATCACTTGGTTAAGGAAGAGCTCAGAGCACCAAGTTCAGAATCTCCAGCAACTGACGAGTCTAACTCTGCATTGATGGCTAATTCAACCGATTCCTCACAGGTAAGTACTTAAGACCAACTATTTAAAAAACATGCTTGTAATGAATGTGACAAATTTAGAGAAAGCATTGATTTGAAATTTTCTAGGTTATTAGACCACAATGATAACTTGGTAAATGACTTACAACTAGCACTGAAGCTAACCGTATTTTAAAACTAAATGAGTGCAGTTACAAAGAAAAATAGAATTATTGGGTAAACAACTAAGGGAAACCGAGGTTTTTGCTTTCAATAAAGCAAATGATATAAAGTTTTATTTAAATTCTTTGGAAGAAACATAGAAAGAAAAAGCAGTTTTAGAAGTCGAAGTTAATTCTTTAAAACAAAAACTGCACAGTTGGACCAGTTCTTCTCACATAATTCAACACTTAGTGAAAGAACGAAATAATGGGGAAGGGTTGGGTTACAAATTAGTTCCACCACCACATGAGACCCTTTTAAATACAAAATGTAGACTTGTAAATAACAACCCAGTAAAGGATCATGTGGTGTCCACTCCTTTGGTTAGTTATCATGATTCCACGTGTAAACTGGTGATATCTGTCACTAAATAGAAGGAGGCTACTTTGAAATCAAAAGGCAAGATGCCCGTTGATAATTTAGCTGATGCATTTAAAAGGGTTAATGTAAGGTCAGGTTCACCAATGTCTATTTTAGAACCCAAACTGACTAAACCAGTTAACACACACGTGTTAGTCATCAAAGTCCAACCAAAGGGCATGTTAAAGATGTTCAAAACATCAAAACAATTAATTTTGTTAATAAAGGTGATACATCTAAACGAGAAGTGACTAAACCCAACCAGACTCATGTCGCTCCTGTATCATATTCAACCCTACATAAATAGTTTCCTCAATATGTAGAAGGACGATCCTGCTATAGTTGTGGAAAAAGAGGACATATTTCTTCTAATTCTCCTTATTATCAGACTCCAAGAAAGAAAATTGAACTTTATGATATAAAAAAAGTTCTTTTAAAAGGAGTTCTATTACTCCTCCTAAGTGAACAAATGAACCTAAAGTTCAAACTCTAAGCCAGTCAGCTGTTTATCATAAACAGGCCTTACACAAAATTGGCTTAAAGAAAGAAAAGTCAAATAAGTTGTCAGATAATGAGAACAATAAAAAGAACGATATGCCCTCATCCTCAAGTGGACAGTGGGTTGAATTTATGATGTGTGATTCCTCTGGGTCACCCAAGTCAGTTAAAGCTTGGGTCTAAAACCTAAACTGATCATTTCCTTTGAATGTGCAGGGTGTCCGCTACAGTGCTATCACAAATACCTGGATTGTTGATAGTGGGGCATCTAGGCACATGAACGCGAAGTTTTCTCTCCTCTTCAATGTCAAACAAATTAAAGGAGGACATGTATCATTTGATGGGAATAAAGGAGGGTATATCACTGCTCAGGGCAAAGTAGGAAACCAGAAAGTCAAGTTTGATAAGGTCAACTACGTTCAACAACTACAAAACAACTTGCTTTCAGTCTCCCAGATCTGTGACAAAGGCTTCAAAGTTGTTTTTAATAACAAGAAGTGCTACGTATTGAAGAAGGACTATGTGATTGAGGAGGATAAGGTTCTCATGTCAGCTTCAAGATATAATGATTTATATGTGTTGGATCGATATAAAAACATCCACAACTGATCACACAGTTCAATGCTTCTTGTTAAAGGCAACAGAGAGGGACTCAATCTCCTGGCATAGGAGAATGGGACACATCAATCCTAGAAAGATGAATCACTTGATTCAGAATGACCTAGTGAATGGTGTAAATGTTAAGAACTTTCAGCTTCCAGGCTTCTGCATCCCTACAAGCTGAAAGTTAGATAGATTCGATCAGACAACGACACTAGAATTCAAGAACTAGTGGATAGAGGCTTTTTGTAAAGAAAAAGGGATTGTACATCAATTTACATCTGCCTACACACCACAGATGAATGGTGTTGCTGAGCGAAAGAATCGGAGCTTGATAGAGACAGCAAGAACGATGCTAGTTGACTCAAAACTACCTATTTAATTCTGGAATGAGGCAGTGGCAAATGCATGTTACACGCTCAATCGAGTCTTAGTGGTCAAACGACATGGGAGAACGTGTTATAAACTACTCCAGCGACGTAAACCTAATTTGGAGCATTTGGAACCGTTTGGCGCAATGTTGATGTTCAGAGATACACTACCCCCTGTTGGAAAGGGACCTTCATTCTTCTTCAACTATGATGGAATCTTTATGTCCTTTAACATACCTCCCTCCCTTTCGGATGATCAGTTGATGACCAGAATAATGTATGATATCCTAGACACACAGCCACTAGACTCGACAACATCAAGTGAATCTTCTAATCCTTTAGGGGGAGCACTTGATGTAAGTGATTCCTCCTCGGATGATGAAGAAGTGGAGACTGAACAGGTGAACCAGGAGGAATAGGTTCCTACCAATGTAAGTACACAAGCATCAAATCCTGATGCCTCTAACATTTCAGAACCTCATACTCCAACACCTACAGATCCTGAACCTGAGTTTAACAATTTGGATAATAAGGTAAATGTTCCAACAACACTGGATCTGGGCTAAATGTTTATCATCCCTTGGACAATGTCATTGGTGATGTTAGATCGGGAGTACAGACTAGAAATCAACTATACATAACTGATTATGCCTCGGTAATGGGACAGGGATACCTTCACGATGGAGCATATCGATGTTTTGTGTCTCAATTTGAACCAAAATACGTTAGTGAAGCTTTAAGCGATGAGGCATGGGTCAATGCAATGCAAGAAGAACTCCTACAGTTCAAGAAATTAGGAGTGTGGACCCTTGTGGGCAAACCAAAAGGTGCTAAGGTGATTGACACAAAATGGGTGCTAAAATGCAAGAAAGATGACCAAGGGGTAATAATCAAGAATAAGGCCCGACTTGTAGTTCAAGGATTTCGACAAGTCGAAGGCATAGGTTACAATGAAGTGTTTGCACCAGTGGCAAGGATGGAAGCAATACGTATATTTCTAGCTTATGTATCCTACATGAAGATCAAAGTCTATCAACTAGATGTCAAGAGTGCGTTCCTTCATGGTGAAATCCGTGAGACAGTGTATGTTAGCCAACCCGAAGGATTTGAGGATCCTTATCATTGGGATAGAGTTTACAGGCTGGATAAGGCTCTCTACGGGCTCCATCAAGCCCCTAGAGCATGGTATGAGAAACTCTCAACTCATTTGGTGAAACAGGGTTTTCACAGAGGAGTTATTGTCTGTACACTGTTCAACAAAGAAAAAGATGGCGCCTTACTGCTGGTACAAATATATGTTTATGACATAATCTTCGGTTCCAAAAACAAAGAGTTATGTAAAGAATTTGAATCTGTAATGAATGTAGAATTTGAGATGAATGCCATGGGAGAGATGAAGTTCTTTCTCGGGTTACATGTGGATCAGACATCCAAGGGAATATTTCTACATCAGATCAAGTATGTAAGCGATATCCTCAGTCCGTTCGATATGGAGAATGCTTCTGCAGCTGGAACTCCACTTGCCACAAACCATGACGTGGCACCCGACGAAAATGGTGATCTGGTTGATGCCACTATGTACAGAGGAATGATCAGATCTCTCATGTACCTCATAGCCTCACGACCTGATATCATGTATGTGACATGTCTTTGTTCCAGATATCAGGCAAAACCAAAAGTCAACCATCTCATAGGAATAAAAAGGATTTTTCGTTATCTGAAGGGTACTCCAACACTCGGATTGTGGTATCCTCATGATGATGACTTTGAGCTTACAGCATATAGTGACTCAGATTATGGCGGTTGCAAAATGAATTACAAGTCAACATCAGCAGAATGTCAGCTCTTTGGTAGACGGTTAGTCACCTAGCAGTGTAAGAAGAAGAACTCTGTTGCTCTGTCAACATGTGAAGCTAAATACGTTACTACTGCAAGTTGCTGTTCACAAATAATCTGGATTCAACAGCAAATGCGCAACTACGGTTTGCAATTTTATAACAGTCCTATCTTTGTTGATAATTCTGTTGCTATAGCCGTAACAAAAAATCCTGTCCAACATCCTAAAACTAAACACATCGATATTAAATATCACTTTATACGTGATTGTTTTGAAAAGCACTTAATTGATGTGGTTAAAATAAATACGGATTTTCAATGCGCCGACCTCTACACAAAGGTATTTGATAAACCGAGGTTTCAATATCTGTTAGAGGTAAATGGCATGAAAAGGAAATGTGAAGTGATTCCAGAAGACGAAAGTTCGTAGTCCGACTAGTATAGTTAATTTTATTTTACTTATTTTTTTGTCTATTATAATTAAAAACACAAAAATATTTTTGGTTTTAGAATTTTATGGGGAGAATAGGTTAAATTAGTATTAAATTCGTGCAGTATTTAATTACTTAAAAAAACGAGGGAGGAGGACAACTTAGCTAAAAGAAATGAAATCAAATCTGTGATTATGATTCAATGTTTATGGAAAATGATAGTACACGGGGAACAGATTGTTTGGAACTTAAAAGATTTTAAATGATTAAGTTGCAAAATTCAAAGTATAAGTCTGAGAAGTCTAAGCAAAATAAAAGGAAAAATGATAGTAAAACTAGTATGCTACTGAGGTAACATAGAGAAAGTAGACCTAGAGGTTGCTTGTTCATTATATGATGTGTCGGTAGATTCAACACCATAGATTAGTAGAACTCATTAGTGGTTTAAAATGCGAACTAAGTTGTTCAACTAGTTGTGGGTTCCCATCTTATCCCTGGTTAACACAATCAACACAGTTCTAATAAGGGGTGATGAGCAAAATAAACGCCACAAATGTATTCGAACTACCATAAAAATGAGCAAAACACATGGAAAACTGCTAAATGCAATCAAGCTAACAACTTATGCTATTGGTGCATTATGTGCAAAAAGAAAAATAAATGCTCTAACAAGAAGATAGGTTGTGTGCCTCTCTGATCAAGTTCTTTCTCATGGACTTGGTCATCACAGTCTTCTTCTTCTCCTCAGAAGGATAGTGGCCCTTCTTAGAATCCTCCTCTTCATTCTTCTTAGAGGAATTCTTCACTATCTCTTCTTCATCCTCTTCACTCATAGGATCTATGAGAGGAAGCTCATCTTTGCAAGTTCCACACCTAGGAGGTCTTACAGACAAGATTGTGTATGGAGGAGCTATCTTATTGGATCCCAATCCTTGCCTATTTTGATAGCACACCTTGTTATGCAGGGATGAGGATATCATGTTCTTGAAGGTATCTTATTTAAGAACACTCTTTCTCTGCCCCAGCTTTGGTGATCACAAGCTCAGCTTGACACTCAGTGAGCTTGGTTATGAGATCTTTGATCTAAGTCCTAAAATTTGTATGCTCATGTTTTAGAACTGAAATGGTTTTCTCTAAGTCCTCTATCTTCAGTTTATAATCATTTTCAGACTTTCAAAAATCAGATTTTAAAATGTTTAAGGACTCAAGATTATATCTCATCTCCAAGTTATAGGACCTATATCTGTTAACTTTAGCAACACATTTAGGAGTACAGATATGTTCCAATACCTTGGCTTCTTCATGATCTGCCATCAATGCTTGGTTTAGAGAAGCATCTTCCACCTGAAAGCTCTAGTCAAAGCCTCTTTCTTCAATAGCAACAGCAGCCTGCTGCTTTGGCTTCTCATTCTGGAGAGTTTTGTCAGTGTAGTTAGGCCTGGACTGTGTTTGGTCACCACTTGTTTTAGGTTCCTTACACTCTTTGGCAAAGTGGCCCATCAAGTTACAGTTGTAACACTTGACTTTGCCTTTGTCCAAGCCAAACTTTCTAATGTTTGCATTGCTTGGAAACTTCCTTCCAGTCCTCTTGTAGAACTTCTTGGCTCTGTGAGTGAGAAGAG
>BJCM01153307.1:0-10090 GCA_018326385.1 Flaveria bidentis | reverse complement strand
ATAAAATCTCTTTAGACTTTATAAATTTTATAAGAACTTGTAATTTGATTATTTATTTTAGTTGAATATTTTAAAATCTTATAAATATTAATAACCTTTTAACATTTATAAATTTTATTCGATAAATTATAGAATTTAAGTTAAATTGATTAAGTGACACCGTTTTTGGAACACAAAAATAAATAAAATGACTAAATAATGAATTTGATTTACAAGATTGACTCAAACGCGTTTGGGTTTATAGTTTGAAAATATGCAGATGTTATATGTAATGCAACAAGTTGTGTTTTGGTAATTTCTCAGCGATGTATTGTTTTGTAAAATCAATTATATATAAATGAAATGGTTGGTATAAAATAATTCCGCTACACTATTCTATAATTTTAAATGTAAATTATATGTTTTATGTGCGATTATTATTCAATTGTAAGCGTTCCGGGAACGGGGTCTACAATTGTAGATATCAAGGGGGCGAAGAGTTAAAGATACTACAATAAGGGACACCTTAAAGGCTGTTGATGATAAGTTCATTTTTGTTTCATTATATGTTTGCTTATATAATACAAACTAGAATGCAGATTTTATTTTGTTTAGAGTGGTTAAAATACAACTAGATTGGTGTGCATGTTACTTATGTTGGTGAGAATTCAGATTGTTTATCAAATAGTGAACTTACTATTCTTATAATTTCAAACTAAATTTTAAAAAATTCCTACTTCTTCAATGCATTTAAAAAGGTCTTTAATCACTACATAAAACTTAACCAACAAACGATCCCTATTGTGACGCGTGGGGGTGTTTTTGGAATAGGCAAAATTGATTTTAACAAAATAAAAAGACACACAAAGCATGTGTTCCATTTTTTCTTATATAAATTTTTTGTTAAGAAGTGTTTTCTTCTATGCATGCTTTTATTTTAACATTGTTGAAAATCGTTGCTCCCATCGCGAAGCGCAGGTTCTCCTGATAGTAATAATAACTTAGGACAAAGGACTTTCTAGATACTCAACTAATAAGTGTAGTATTTGTACAACCTAAAAAAATAAGTAAAAAAAGGCATAAATAGGACATACTAAATACTATAAGAAACAAGAGATTAACAAAAAGAGAAAGAAGAGTTGGAAACTTGTTTATTCTATAGGGTTACCATGCAATACATATGCTTGAGCACCAAATAGTCTTGTCAGGCCCATAGATCTATGACGGTACCAGACTACCAATAGTTAATGATTGTCAACATATAATGTATTTCATATAAATCTCACAATAGAACAAATAGCCATGACCAAAAGTAAAGATGAATTGCATGTGCGTTACAAGTATAAAAAGCTTACAAGTGTAAGCTGATAAGGTTAACATGTTTCACCACAAAAGGTGTGAAAAAAGTAAAAAGGGGGCATAGAGAACTCACATTGTATAATGATGGTTGTAGAGTGCATAAGGAAGCTTGGATGTTCAAGAGTCAAATAAGATGATGTACTAAAGGATAAAAAGAAACAATAACTTGAGGTCGGAATTCATTATAAGAAGTTTGGACGTTTAGATAATGCCAAAATGCAAAAGGTAGATTGAAAAAGGATTATTGCACCAATTTTAATTTCTGGACAGATTGTATGGTACGTGTTTGAATAGGTTTTAAAACTGTAATAGGTTTCATAAAATTTTAAAAGTTTACAATTCACATGTTCAGAGTCTCTCAGACAACTTTTGTTGGAAACATTTTTATGAAAAGATCCGTAAATAGGTCAAAATATCAGCACAAGACAAATAGTGCTGAATTGCGCACTTATCTTGTGAAGGGTATTGTTAAGTCGTCCGATTGATTTTTAAGACTTAAAAACTATTGTTAAAAGGTAATTCAATTAAATTAAAATTAAAGTCTGATTTTACTCAAATTTAGTTTGTTATGAGTAAGTTATGGTGGGTTGAAGTCAGATTATAGTATGCCAAAATTGTATTAAGGCACTTATGTGCACTTTTAAAATTGTTAAAGCGTGAAACGGGTTACAACAAATTTATTATGCTGCCATATGGTATATTAGACTTCATTTGAGTTATAGAAAAAATATTACAAGACGTAGGCATAGCCCTCAAATAGATAAATAATCTTGTGGAATAACTGAATGCGGCGGTATAGCCGTCCATATGCAAACATTATTCTTTGTTTACATTAGTGTGTTGTTAGATTGATTTACGAATGTTAGTGATTGTTATAAGATTAGTTAATGTTAGAAGGTTAATGATCAAATGATAATGATTAAAATTAAAAGAAATCTATTATAAGAAAAAATAAAAGTAAGAACATAAAATCATGAGAACAATTGGATGTTAGGATGCTTAAATAATATAGAAATGCATAATATAGAAGTATTATAAGATTACCTTAGTATTAGAAACTTCTTTAAATTACTTGTTAAAAAATTCTTGAAATTAATAAAAAACAATGGATGAAAGAAGATATGTGAGTGAGATTTTTTAAAAATGAGCAAGTGAAAAGTGAGGCTTAAAGCTTACTTTTATAGTTAAGGTGAGGAGAGGGTTATGAATGGTGTTAATGGGGGATTATAATTGTAACTTATAAATAAATATAAAATTTTAAATAATTTAAATAAATAAAAATAATAATTACAATTAAACTTTAAATTTATTAAGACTTTAATTTAACAACTTATTTTTTTTTATAAAATCTCTTTAGACTTTATAAATCTTACAAGAACTTGTAATTTGATTATTTATTTTAGTTGAATATTTTAAAATCTTATAAATATTAATAACCTTTTAACATTTATAAAATTTATTTGATAAATTATAGAATTTAAGTTAAATTGATTAAGTGACACCGTTTTTGGAACACAAAAATAAATAAAATGACTAAATAATGAATTTGATTTACAAGATTGACTCAAACGTGTTTGGGTTTATAGTTTGAAAATATGTGGATGTTATATGTAATGCAACAAGTTGTGTTTTGGTAATCTGTCAGCGATGTATTTTTTTGTAAAATCACTTATATATAAATGAAATGGTTGGTTTAAAATAATTCCGCTACACTATTCTGTAATTTTAAATGTAAATTATATGTTTTATGTGCGATTATTATTCAATTGTAAGCATTCCGGGAACGGGGTCTACAATTGTAGATATCAAGGGGGCGAAGAGTTAAAGATACTACAATAAGGGACACCTTAAAGGCTGTTGATGATAAGTTCATTTTTGTTTCATTATATGTTTGCTTATATAATAAAATATAGAATGCAGATTTTATTTTGTTTAGAGTGGTTAAAATACAACTAGATTAGTGTGCATGTTACTTATAGTTGGTGAGAATTCAGATTGTTTATCAAATAGTGACCTTACTATTCTTATAATTTCAAACTAAATTTTAAAAAATTTCTACTTCTTCGATGCATTTAAAAAGGTCTTTAATCACTACATAAAACATAACCAACAAACGATCCCCATTGTGACGCGTGGGGGTGTTTTTGGAATAGGTAAAATTGATTTTAACAAAATAAAAAGACACACAAAGCATGTGTTGCATTTTTTCTTGTATAAATTTTTTGTTAAGAAGTGTTTTCTTCTATGTATGCTTTTATTTTAACATTGTTGAAAATCGCTGCTCCCGTCGCGAAGCGCAGGTTCTCCTGATAGTAATAATAACTTAGGACAAAGGACTTTCTAGATACTCAAGTAATAAGTGTTGTATTTGTACAACCTAAAAAAATAAGTAAAAAATGGCATAAATAGGACATACTAAATACTATAAGAAACAAGAGATGAACAAAAAGAGAAAGAAGAGTAGGAAACTTGTTTATTCTATAGGGTTACCATGCTATACATACACCGTATATTTATAGATAAACCCTAAACCCTTAACCTCAATCCCTAAAGCCCAAAATTATTAGGGTAGACCTAAAATATTCTGTATTTATAAAACTACTAAGACATTTTATATTATTAACCATCAATATTATACTTTTAGATAATGTTGGGTCAGTTCTTCATGATCAATATTAACTGATACAAAAGTATCTATTAGGCTGCCATGTTAAAAGCTTACTAAGTCAACTTAATGGGATAAAACCGAGGCAAGGAAAAAGAGTCTAGTGTGTATAATACACCCCTTCCATTAAACATGTATCTTCAAGTCTTTAAATGTAAGGATGTTCACAGACAAAACGAATCCGGTCTAGTCAAAAGAATGCGGAACGTAATCGCTCATGGTATAGTAATTAGATGATTAAACAACAAGATGAACAACATTCAAGAAACACATGTAAATAAATTTAATTATTCTATTTCTCTCTTATTCAAAAGCACGTAAGTTTCACACAAAATCATGAAAATCTACTTAGTTACATCGCAAGCAAAGTATTTATACCAAACACAAAATATCTCAAGAGAGAAATAGGTTCTCGCACGGATTAAAAAATTCTTGCTAATCAACTCTTTAGTAGTTCACGAGCCTCTAGGTTCCATCCCTGAAATCTCTCCCTAGGCTTGGTGAATCAACTCTTTAGTAGTTCACGTTTGCAACTTTATAACTACCTCTATAAGCATACATCATGTTGTCCAAGGCCTTTGTTATCAATCAACCATACTATGTTGCTAAAAGATGAACTGATTCATTAACTTCAATCGAATAAACCCGGAGCTTCATCACATCATCTCTTAAAATCTTGAATAGATCCACAAGGTCGATGATATGGTAATCCTTATCTACATAATGTATTACGGTGTGTCTAGTCTCTTTTTGACAACCCCATCACACAAGCTTAGCCATGCTATTAATTGGTACGACGTTGTAAATATGAATCTTTCATGCATATTTGGGATACATGTAAACTCGTATATTCATAGGCTTGTTTGTGTTAAAATTTATACGAGTATCATCCTCATTGACTTTGGATTTAGCAGTCTTAAAGTTCTTGAAGTTGTATTTACTTTGCCTCCAAATTATGTTCCTGAACCAGTTAGCCTTTTCAAAATTTCTTGGACTGATAAACGGAACATGACCCACAACATACATCAAAAACTCACAATGTATGAAAGTCATGCTTGTCACCACATACATATTCTTCCCTCTATCGCTCTAAATATCAAAGTGTATGTACATAGGCTGGTGGTGGTGGTGCATGAATGATAAGATTCCCAACATGATGTATTGCTATTTATCTCGTATGATCATCATTCTTGTTAGTCGGTTGCTTGCCTCCTAGATCATCCATGATTGCTCCTTTCTAAACTAAAATGTCTTAAAATATGTTTTTAGAGTATTTACAAACACATTTGTGTAATCCACAACTTCTTCCAAATCAACAAACAGACCAGCAATTGAACCTATATCACCACCCTCATCACTATCATCATTATCTACCTTATTTTTTACCTCATCATCATTACCATCACTACCACCACCACATCCACCACCACCACCACCATTATTATCATAATTATCATCATCATTAATATCATCATCCTTATCATAACTAAATCCACTTAATGAAAGTCATCATCATTATGAGTAGTCTTAGTATGTTTCACATCGTGCTCCAGCTCACTGAATGCCTCACAAGTGTGATGAACTACGTGTTGATCATGAGTAGTCTCATCAAGAACTATGTTAGTTTGTTCTTGACAAAACACCAACAATCTCTTCTACATTCACAAATGCAACAAGATTAGTAATAGGATCTGTACTAGGAAATGGATCAATATAAGCATTAGGACTAGCAAATTGTTATATGCTTGACTCACCAAACTTCAATTGTTCTTTGCTCGGAAAATGTAAATGGAACTCTTGAAATGAGGTCCCTGATGTTATTTTCTAGAATCTAAAAATAGCTGAATATAAACAATTGGTAATGTTCAAGTTTCTTTTTCCTCTCATGTTTCTAATATACACCTATCTATACAAATCATCAACTATCTATGTCTTATCCATCATCTATTCCTCTAAAGTAATTACTCTATGCTTGAGTGAAACCCATGTAGTTGAGTCAGATGAAGTCTCAGCATGTTGCCCTACCTCTTGTAAGGCCCCGTTCCCGGGACGCTTACAGCTGGCCAATCATCGCTCATAAAACTTATAATTACACATAACCTTCACAAATCATCGTAGCAGGATATAAAATAACTTTTTCATAAAAATGATTTGGCAAAATAATACAACATTCATTACACAATTTCATTTGTTCACATTACAATGAAAAAAACATTAACAAATGAATGTCATCCAAATACCAAGTAGCTTCCTCGTGCATCCTCAGCAATGCTCACCTGCCAACTGGAAAATGCATAAAAAGTCAGCGTTGCTAAGTGAGTTCTAGTTTTAACACAAAATATACTTTAAATTTATTAAATCGTTCTTTGTTTTATCAGGTGATCACACATCATACGCACACAAAGATAATATCATTATTATCTTCATTAATCGTTCATTAACTTTGGTTCATTTATCTTACGTCATTATCATTCACATTCATACATACTTTCTTTCATTCATTCGTACGTTCATTAGTTTCGATGACATGTACAATACCGCGAACATTGTGCACGAAGCGGGTAACTGGGCCTGAGGTCTTTCATAGACCTCGAACATTGTGCACGAAGCTGACTCTAGTACCTAGGGCAAGTACATTCACCACTTATCTTTTCTCTTTCATTCCGGATCAATGCCATATGCTATACCCCGAACATTATGCATGAAGCGAGTAACTGGACCTTAGGTCTTTCATAGACCTCTAACATTGTGCACGAAGCTAACTCCGGCACCTAGGGCTAGCGGCAAGGATCCCATACATATGGTCAATCACAAAGATTGGACCCCAGTGTGCATCCTTCCGGGTTAGTTAACCCGCACACCGTTGAGCTAAAACCCTTCATAGGGTGTGCACCTCCATACATTTGCTTGCAAGCCTTTCTTACATTCATTCCTTCGTTAATGCATGCATTCATTCATCATGTTCCTCTTTTCATTATATTCCACTTTACGTTACGTAATACTTTCATTTCATTCATTAACATTCAACATAAAGCCACGGGAAAGATAAACATACATCATAAGAAGGAACATCAACATAATAGTCAACATCTTCATACAGGGCATCATACATACATAACATACATCATGCATAGTCATACAATCATCATACATCATGCCCATCACATCATCTATGACTTCAAAAGTCAACTTACACAGCCCCGAGAATCTCTCAAGTCAAGGCCTATATTTCATCTTTTTCCCCGGAAAGTCAGAAAACATTCTAAGCGTTCATCCGCATTTGCCTTTTTATTCATCCGCATTTGCCATAGGTCATCCGCATTTGCTATAGTTCATCTGCATTGGCCATTTTTTCTTCCGTATTTGCTATAGTTCATCCGCATTTGTCATCCGCATTTCCCATACTTAGACTTGCTCATTCGCATTTCCATCCGCATTTCATATACCTAGTCAATGCTTGTTCGTTTTGACTTTCATCCGCATTTGCCATACTTAGTCAATGCTCATCCGTATTGACTTTCATCCGCATTAACTTACTTAACAGTTAATACTCATTTGCATTAACTATTCATCCGCATTTCTTCCCATTACTCATCCGCATTTGCTTCTGCATACATAGGCAGATTCTAATCTTACACATATAAGCCCTAAACATCAGATTTCCATTCCCAATCACTGACTAACATGTACAATGCTTAAATCTTACCTTCTAAGCCATAAAACACAGCCCATACATCACTAATCATAACGTAGCTCAACATCACGTCATAATCACGGCATACACACATTCATACATACGGGTTGGAAACCCAGTTTAGTGAAAACATACATTCTTGCATTTCCAGCCCCAAAATCAGTTATAACGTGTAAAAAGAGGGGTTCTAGAACTCATCTTTGCAGATCTTGAGTATGGTTCTTCCAAACTCGTTTTTAAATTGAATTTAATCACCTAGAAACCCACATAAACATACCCGAACACAAACAAACACACATAAGCACAACCCAAGGACATAACCGGTTAAGAACACCATAAAAACATGAATTCATACTTTGAGTTCACACTTTTCTTCTTGTTTCTCTTCAAAACAGAGAGTTCTCTGCTTCCTGCTACTCTCTCTCTCAAAAAATCTGAGAATTTTGTGTGTAGAAAGGGTGATGGGCGGCCATGCCACCTTTATCACGAACTTTTCAAAGATTTGTTCTTTTTTGACACTTCTTACTCCTAGACTTGGGTAAAATATCTTTTCCTTCTTTTTACATCACTTTATTCTTTCTTGGGATTTAATAAAATAACCAGGTGTTACACCTCTGGAGTAGTATTGATGAAATCATCCATACCAAACATATCGTTATGGCCTTGATCCCTCAGAGGTGTACTCTTCACATCATAAATAATGGGCATTAGAGTTTATGTTATAATTTTAGATTCTTTAACTATCACTAGTATGTCTTGACCAATAGCCGCACTTACTATGAGTGGTGGCTCAAACACAGGAGTATCAGAACTAGTCGACACGATGATCAACAAGGTCCAACACTAATGTATATCACCTTGTCCCTTACGCCTACCACGAGGACAACTATTAGTCTTAGCTTTTTTTCCTGGCCATTTTCTTCTTCCTCATCTATGTTGATGGTGAATCCTTAGGGATAAAATCTGTGTCTAAATCCGCGGAAGTGCGCTATATCAGTATAACTAGCACTTTGGGTATTTCTTGTATAATAAAAGGAACTTGTCCAAGACCATTAAAGGGGTCAATGCAACAGTTTCAGCATGAGAAGAGACTTAGAACACTTAACAAATCAAATAGGGAATCAAGTTTTGATTGATGATACTAAGAACACAAGTAAAAATGAAACATGACAAGAACTAGAACAAGAACAAGAACAAGAACAAGAACAAGATAATATTGGTTTTAAAAAATGATGTATATTTCTATCAAGTTCTATTACAAGTGTTACACAACATAAAAATAAAGACAAGTACATGTGATACATTATACGATATTGTATAGGCGGCTATTCTTTGAAAGCCAGCCGGAAACACTAATCTAGACAACAAGATATAGTCAAAAGGAAGATTGATTTTTGACTTGTGACTATGACATGTTATAGGTCACATCATAATATATTAGAAAAAGGATATAAGGTACAAAAATAGAAAGCTATAGACTAATGATTTTAATATACAATTGACAAAACTATGAAACTTTTCACCAACTCATCTAAGTTGGCGAGTCTTTAGATGTGGCTGCGGAAAGTAGTTTAGTTTTTTTCAAAAAGTTATTAGACAAAGCATGTCTTCTATGTCTTCAGAAGAAAGCAGTCTTTGGCTTCTGAAACTTTGTTTCTGAAGCTTATGAAGACTTCCTCTTTGGCTTCGGAACATATGGTCATTTTGTTTCAAAAGATTTTACACTTAACATATTTTTTTGGGTTGTGTAAAATACTATGATGTAAGTTCTTGGTACTTCATGAATGCATGCATGTTGATAGATCTTTGGTTACATCAGCCTTTAAGTGTAAACCTTACAAACTCCCCCTAGGCTGATGCTATCCAAACAAAAAAGTCCTTGAATTTTGATCTTCTTCTATTGACTCCTCAACAAACTTGTAAGGCCCCGATTCCGGAGACCTCACAGTTGGTTATTCTCAGTTATAATTACATGAAACATTACAAGCGTACAAATTTAAGCAACGGAAATCATTTTAACAAAAGCTTTTCAACCCATTATAAATACTGTTGTCAACAATACGCCTTGGTTTAATCCGTTTACAAAGAACGGTTTAGCTGCATTACAACACAACAGTGGTTTCTATTAAGAATGGATGTCAGTCTTGCCCTGCCGAGTAGCTCTCCCCACGTGCCATCCTCAGCAACAAATTACCTGCCAACTGGAAATGTATAAAAGTCAGCGTTGCTGAGTGAGTTCTAGTTTTTTTTTAAAAGCATTAAAGTACCTTGAGTAGTTTATAAATATGAAATTACTATTTTCATCAAAACCCTTTCCTTTATACTTCGTTACATGAACATACATCATACATACAACAAGGTATAGCTTTATTTATCTTTCATTCGTTCTTCAT
>BJCM01153305.1:0-15124 GCA_018326385.1 Flaveria bidentis | reverse complement strand
CATAGATCGCAGTAGATCGATTCCTAATCGATTCTTAACGTTAGATTCAATACATAATTGTTTCTATGTACGTTCTCACTGATTGGATCGCCAATCAAATAGGATTCCGCACTATTTGGTTCGGTATACACGTTAATCAGTTAGTACATCGTCCAGTACACGATCCTAACTGATCTCATCTTTAAGTTGTAAAACTTGTATTTATTAACTTTAGCAATACATTCAGGAGTGAAAAGATGTTCCAATACCTTGGTTTATCGTGGTCAGCCATGAGTGCTTGATTTGGAGATGCATCTTCCACCTGAAAGCTTCAGTCAAAGGCTCATTCTTCAACAGCAACAACAGCTTGCTGCTTTGGCTTCTCATTTTGGGGAGCTCTCTCAGTGTAGTTTGGTTTGGCTTGAGTCTGGCCACCATTTGTTCTTGGTGCCTTGCACTCTCTAGCAAAGTGTCCCATCTGGTTACAGTTGTAACACTTTACCTTGCTTTTATCCAACTCAAACTTTCCACTAGCTGCATTGCTAGGAAACTTCCTTCTTGTCCTCTTGTAGAACTTTTTGGCTCTATGAGTGAGAAGAGCCATCTCCTGAACTATCTCCATATACTCTAGATCATCTAGATGGATACAATCCAAATCTTCAAGAGTGAAAAGAAAGTTGCCTGTGGATTCATCAGCAGAGACAAAAGCATGAGAAGAACTTGTCTCTTAGAAAGGACTTCCTTGAGTGTAGCTTTCTCTTAGAGTCTCTAGGAAGGTGATAAATGGACCCTTTTGTGAATTGTTAGGGTAGCATATGAGATGATGTTGAGGTTCTATGCTATCCCTTTAGTCACATGAAGGGCTAAACTCATTTGTTTTCTAGAGTTACCAGATGAGTTTTGCATGTTCATATCTATTTGGTGTCCACTAAGAATACCATACAACTCAGTCAGAGTAAGAGTATTAAGGTTCTCAGTCCTCTTGATAACAACACAGTAGTGTGTCCATTGTCTAGGAAGAGAGGACATAAACTTCCTTACAATGTCCCTGTTTTCAAGAGTCACTCCAACATCCACTAAAGTGTCCACAATCTCAACATACCTAAAGTATTGTTGAGTCATGGTTTCACCTATTTTAAAGGTGAAGTTTTCAAACTGCTACTTGAGGAGATCCTTCTTGGTTTCCTTAGCTTTAGTTAAACCCTCATACATAAGCTTCAGTGCTTCCCATAGTTGCTTAGCAGTCTTGCACTTCTTGAAGCCTCTGTAGATGGAGTTTGGAAGAGCAGTTTGAAGGGTTGTATGACTTTTTGATCAATATCTATTCTTTTTCTATCTTCATCAGATAAATCAGCCACAACTTTTGGAATCATACCACCACTAGTAGAAGAAGAGGTGCTTGGTATGTAAGGTCCTTCAATAATAGAGTCCCACATCTTGGAGTCTTGAGATTTGATAAAGCCTTATATTCTTTGACACCAAGTATCAAAGTCTTCAGGAGTGATAAGTGGAGACTTTGTCATAGTTCTAGTTTCCATATCAGCCTTGGTGATAGTTTCCATTTGAGTTGTTAAGTATTTTGTGTGTGTGAGGGATCTTAAGATGGTGAGATCTTCTATCAAGAGCCTGGGATGCTCTGATACCAAATGCAGGACCGGTAAAAGGGGTAATGCACTTTTACAACACAACAACACAACTAAGGAGAGTTTTTTAGAACACTTAACAGATCAAATAGGGGACTGGTTAACTACTATAAGAGATTCTAAGAACACAAGTAAAAGAGAGACTGAATAAGATAGCAACACAAGTATTTGGTATTCAAGAATGTAGTATATTGCTTCTCAAGTTCTATTACAAAGTGTTACAAAAGCATAAAAGAAAGTTACAAGTACTTGAGATACTTATACTACATTCTACAGCCGGCCATACTTTGAAGGCCAGCTGGATACATAAGACTAGACAACAAAATCAAATGTAGAGTCAAAAGGCAGATTGCCTTTTGACTTGGGACTATGACATGCCATAGCTCATATCCTAATATATTACAAAAAGGATAAAGTACATAAAGTAGAAAGCTTAGACTCAAGACCTCAATGTACAGTTTTCCAAAATCATGGACCTTTTCACCAACTTGTGAAAGTTGGTGAGTCAAACAGAGTCGCAGTGGAAAGGTAGTCCAGCTTTTTGGAAAAGTACATCAGATAATTGCATGTATATAAAAGTCTTCAGAAGAAATCTGTCTTCATAAATTGGTTTCGGAAGACTTTGTCTCTGAAGCTTCGGAAGACTTCATATTTTGGCTTTAGAAGATATTGGTCTTGGCTTCGGAAGATTTTACACTTAGAGTATTTCTGATGTGACGTGTAAAACTTCCAAAGCATTTCTACTTCAGTAACTTAGTGCATGCATGCAAAAAGACTTTGGATGCTTTGAATGTTTTAACTGCATCAGACTTGTTAGAATCCTCACAGTGTTACGTATGCGTAACACTCTTTATTCTTGTATTTATGTTCAACATATATGTAACAAATACTTAAATAACCTTTTAACAATTAAAATAACATAACATTTATGAATTATGTTACTGGCTTCGGTGTTTCTTTTTTGGTTTCACATAACTATTAGTTTTTTCTAGAACCATCCCCTATATATATATATATATATATATATATATATACGTATACGTATATATAGATATATATTTAGATATATATACGTATACGTATATATATACATATATATAGATATACATATATATATATATATGTATATATACGTATATATGTATATATATACGTATATATATATACGTATACGTATATATATACATATATATATATATACGTATACGTACATATATACATATATATATACGTATACGTATATATATATATATACACACACATATATATATATACACGTGTATATATCTGTATATACGTATATATATATACTTATAGATATATATACGTATATACGTATGTTGTCTGACTTTAAACTGCCCATCACCTTTTGTGCAGAAGTAGTGAATACTGCTTGCTATATGCATAACATAGTTTTAGTAGTTAAGACACATGGTAAGACTCCTTATGAACTTTGGCACAAGAGGAAAGCTTTCTTTGGTTTTCTTAGTTACCGACCAGTTCTTCGGTACCGACCAAGAAATTGTACCCTGCCAGTCCAAGAAATTGTATTATGTCACTAGGCGTCTTGGGTACCGACCAGTTCTTTATAGCCTCAATCTTTGTAGGATCCACATGTATTCCCTTCTCGTTAACAATATGACCCAAGAATTGCACCTCACGAATCCAGAAATCACACTTAGAAAATTTGGCATACAACTGTTCCTTTCTAAGTAATTCCAAGATTAAACGCGGGTGCTCCTTATGTTCTTCCTTGGTCCTAGAATAGATCAACATGTCAATGATAAACACGATTACAAACTGGTCAAGATAAGATTTGCACACACGGTTCATGAGATCTATGGACATTGCGGGTGCATTAGTCAACCCAAATGGCATGACCAAGAATTCATAGTTACCATAACGAGTACGAAACATATTTTTCGAGATGTTTTCTTCTCGAACTCTTAGTGGATGATAACCGGACCGCAGATCAATCTTGGAGTAATAGCTTGATCCCTGAAGCTGATCAAACAAGTTATCGCGAGGTAAAGGGCATCGGTTCTTGACTGTGACTTTGTTCAATTCTCTGTAGTCGATGCACATTCAGAAAGTGCCATATTTCTTCTTAACAAAGAGAAAAGGTGCTCCCCATGGTGATGAGCTCTGTCGAATAAACCCTTTATTCAACAGCTCTTGGAGTTGTGTAGATAGTTCCTATAGTTCATTCGGTGCTAACTCGTAAGGTGCTTGCGCAATCGGAGCAGCTCTAGGAGTCAAATCGATTTGAAACTCAACTTGACGTTGAGGTGGTAGTCCAGGAAGATCCTTTGGAAACACCTCTGGAAAGTCATGAACCATCAAAATATTTTCTATCTTCTTTTCCTCTTGTTTTTTTTTTCAGATAGGAGGGCTAATATGGCTAAGTGACCATTGCATAGCCACTTTTGAGCCTTCATGAATGATATGATGCCTATCATAGTACCACTCTTCTCGCCCTTAACTGAAAAAGTTTCCCCGTCTACCATAGGAATGCGAATGACCTTCTCATGACAAATCAGCTCTGCCTGCTTCTCGGATAGCCAATTCATGCCTACGACCACATCGAAACTTCCAAGAGTAACATGCATAAGATCAATATCGAAGGTATGACCAACAAGTTCTATCTTTCAATCCTTAAGGATATCCGTAACAGAGATTCGCTTACCATCATCCAATTCTACGACATACTTAGACTCCAATACAGAAGGCATATCACTTAAGAGGCTACAAAACTTAGTAGAGATAAAACTCCTACCGACTCTAGTGTCAAACAATACAAAAGCAAAACAACCATTAACAGGAAATTTACCCATGACAAAGGCTCTCCTTTTAACAGGAAATTTACAAGCAACAATAGTAGGATCGTTTAGAGCCTCACCTAAACCCATGACAAAGGCTCTCCCCTTGGCTCCACCATTGGTACCACCATTGTTGTCACCATTACCACCATTGTTGTTATTGTCACCATACTCGTTGCCATTCCTATTTCTTCCCAATTGAGGACATTTTTTCTTGTAATGCCCCTCCTTTCCACACTCAAAGCAACCCTTTGGTGTTTCATGGGGCTATTGTGGCTGCTAAGGTTGCTGAGGCTTCTTCATCAGTTCTCCTTGACAATCCTTTGCCACGTGTCCAACCTTCCCACAACGTTGGCATCGAAAGCTGTCACACCTGCCAGTGTGGTGGTAGTTGCATCGGTTAAATTTGGGATTCTTTCCCGCATATCCACCTGGTCCTTGGGATGATGAAGATGATTGGTTGAAGTTGCGATTGTTATCAAACCGCCTTTGTTGTTGTTGCTGCTGCTGAGGTTGATGTTGTTGAGGTTGATTACTTGATGACAATCCCTTGCTAGCGTTGTTTTCCCACTTGCGTTTGTTGTCGGGCACACTTGCCACAGCGTCCCGCTTGGGTAACTTTCCTTGCTCCACATCTCGGTCAGTGAGCTTGTGAGCCAATCGTATAACCTGCTGAATAGTAGGAAGATTTGCAGCAGTCACCATATTCTGAATCTCTGGAACTAAACCACATAAGTAGAACTCAATTCGTCGGGTCGGCGGGTTAACCATGCTAGGACAAAGTGTAGCTACCTCATGTGACCTAGTAGTGTAAGCCTCGATGTTGGATCCTTTCATCTTTAATTACTAGTTCTTAGTTTCTAGTTTCTGAACTTCATTACAAGGACAATATTCCTCCATCATCATTGCTTTGAACTCAAACCATGGCAAAGCATTAGCCATCTACTGGCCCTGCATCTTGACTTGAGAATTCCACCATGAGAGCGCTACACTATCAAGTGTTCCTTCGGCTCCTCCTCAGGCTTCTTCCTTGGGGCCTACGAAGGCTCGAGCTAGTTTTACAGCTCATGTATATGAATTATATCCTCGTGATGTGAGGCCACTAAAGCACCAATAACCCTATGAGAGGGTAGGGGGTATAATACGGCTTCTCTAGTCAGGGTAGGGACCATACATGGAACATTTTCCTTTTCCAGGATCCTAATTAGTATAGTGTGATACTAGTCCCAATTGTTAGGATTAGTCATGTCCTACTCAATATTTGATCATCTGAAAACTACATATCAAATATAAATACGGAAGGTCTAGAACCATAACTCATAGACGAAGAATGAACAATAGGAACCTCGGGTTCCTTTCCTGGTGTGTGTCGAATAGGGGATGAAGACGATGATGCCATATTGCAGTGTATGTGATGTGTATGCCAATGAGTATCCAGTAAAAGGATAACCAATGAGTAACTAACTAATTGTGTGCGGTTATAGACAAGTGTGTATGCAACCTAGTTCCTTATAACCAATGGCTCTAATACTAATCTGTCAGACTCTCAAAATCCATGTGCGGAGTTTTACCGCAAGGCATGTGAACAAACCAGGATCATAGTCAATAGTTACTCAGAACGACACTATATGCAACATTTAAAATAAAACCAACCGAAGTTCAAACTTTAAAACCATGTGGAAGCGTTTTGTAAATAAGATAAATCCAAAGTATAAAAATGCATAATATGGCAAAACACGCACCAACCCAAATGATTAAACACTCATAAATAAAAACCAACAAAGATGTCTTTAAATAGAGTCTTAGAATGCATGATGAACTCGTGTTGTGCTCCTAATGGCAAGCAGAGTTAACGACCTGAGGATAGCATACTAAAATATCAACACAATGGTTGGTGAGTTCAAGAGTTTGTGTTTAACATAAATAATAGCATTTGTATAACATAAGAAGTGCATTGAAATAGATAGCTAGTCTATGTTCATAAGTTATAACCATAGTGATTTCACGATCGAAGCTGATTGTGTTTCTTTTGTTGCCTCCCTTCATGACTTACCAGGTCATGAGGAAGTTTGTGTTTAAGACAAAATTGCACCCTTTTGACCTTGAGTCGCATAGGTAGGGCTCGTCAGACCCAATAGTACTACCCAAGATTTCCCGTTAGTTACCATTATTAACGATCCGAAAGTGTAAGGACTTTCATGGTATTAAGCACTATGTTAAAACATACACAACTTATAATAATAAAATAACATTTGAGTACAAGTATGCTACCTCCCCCAGAAGAATGTTTATAAAATAAAGGGGCATGAACTCACCTGATGCACAACGAACAATGATTAAAGCTAACACGGACAGAAAGACAACCCTTCAAAGGTTACCTAGAACACACAAGTACATAAGTACATGTACACAAAAAGCTTAACAACCCTAGGTGCTCAATAAACACATTGACCCAAGGTTTTGGAATGCAAGACTCATTTGACCTAGTTGACCCGTTTGACCTGTTGGTGACATATTAACTGAAATATTGTTTAATCATGCATATCAACTTAACATACATGAATATCATACATATTATTAACGTGTATCACATCATCAACCCAAGTTCTACCAATGTCATCATACTACATTAGATTATCATACAACTCATGTGAATCTCAAACAATCAACATGCTTAACAATGATCAAGTTCAATCCCAAACATGATTCCCTAATCACTTACCATAATCCATCATTATGTATAATAATCAAGAACCTAAATTCCCTATATGATCAATCAAGTATCCATACAACCTAATTAACACATTCCACCACATTACACATCATCAACAAGCATTCTAACATGATCCTGATATCATGAACATACCTAATTCACCATATCCAACGTTCCTCACAAATAAAGTTTCCCTTTTGGTAAAGTAACACCTAAAATCAATATAACATCAAAATTCATTCATGAATTCATCAACTTTATATCTAATCAAGTTCATAACTATCAGCTTGGCATGACCAACATCATCAATTTATCATAATTCACAAACCTTATATCCAAAGGTTTCTACTTATAGCAGGTATGAACAACTAATAGATTTCATGATCTTTCTTGCACAATCCATGTAAAATAACATCAAAGCAATACAACTAATATCATACAATCATTAAATCATGATCAAATCACAAAATCATACATTCATATGAATAAAGTTTCCCTTTCAGGAAAGTCATATCCAAAATCCATATTTTTATCAACTTCAATCTCAAATTTATCAATAACATCCCTAATCTAGTTCATAGCAATCGTAACAATCCATCTAACATATGCCAATCATCAAAACATGAATTCCATGAAGAAAAAGTTTTTTCTTTAGGCAATGTACGAACTAGATGACCAGACCATGGATTTCTTGCATAATCAACATAATCTAGAATTCATACAACCTAACTAACATCATATCAACATCTAACAATCATCAATTTCATATTCTCATACATAATTTCGAACTAGGGTTCATCATGAATCAAAACTATGAAAACTTGATGAAATCTAACCTTTAAACATGTAGAAATCAAGAATTAGACTTGCTAACACCTTGCAACCACTTGTAACTAATCCAAATCGACTTGTATGTGATTTTTCTTGCTTAATTTTGAATATAATGAGGGGTTTTGGGCTACTTGTGACCGAAATTGGGTTCTGGGAGGCTAGAGTTAGGTTTTTTCAACTTAACATAAATAGATTTTTGCATATAAACCCCCCTTTTAACCAACTTTTGTAATAGTTAATATCTTTAGCATTTTTTAACAATTTTAACTACAAATTACAAGTATTATTAATCAATAATCATAATCACAAACATTTACAACAAGTCACACAACACATGAAATATATATAACACGTTGTCATGTTATAGCGTAAAATTCACAAAATAAATGTTTAAAATCATATAAATTCATGAACCACATAATCACAACTAATAATCAAAATTATTAATTGGATTATTATTATTTATCATAGATTATTATTATTAAGTCACCATTATTGAATGAAAACTAGTGTGTGCTCACGACACGTGTATGCATGACCTAACGGAACTAACGGTGTTTGGTACCGGAAAATTACCGGATGTCACAATCTAGTTACACTACTTCAGCTCCAGTTGTAACTAACCCTGTAAATGGAGTTTCTATTAGCACAAAAATGACAAATCTAGCTAACACATCTGAGGTGCCTTCAAATTTCAACTTAGAGGCACAAAACTCAAATGAATGAGCTTTAAATGTAGGAGATCATAGTGGTGGTGAAAGTGATCAAGAATTTCTTGATGCTAACAACCATTCCATTAAAGACAACATTAATGATCTCACACACTCAATGGATCAAGTTTCTCTTGATAAGTATGCTTATGTGGTGGGTGAATCATAATTTCCAGATCTAAAATTCTTTAATTTAGATCTCTCCAAGCAACTTGTTATGATCCCTTAAATAAGGATCCACAAGTCTCACCCCACCACAACATTATTGAGATGTTGACATAGGAGTGAGAACAAGAGGACAAACCCATGATTCAAATGTTTTTTTTCACTCTTGTTTCTTATCTTAGATAAAGCCAAAGAAAGTTGATGAGGATTGAAAGAATGGAAGTTAGGTTGAAGCTATGCAAGAAGAGTTTCTTCAATTCAAGAGGTAACAGGTTTGGAACCTATGTGCTCTTCCTCAAGGGAAGACTACCATTGGAACCAAATGGGTGTTCAGGAATAAGAAAGATGATAGAAGACTTGTCATTAAGAATAAGTCAAGACTAGTTGTCTAAGGATATACATAAGAAGAAAGAATTGACTACACAGATGTCTTTGCTCCTATGGTAAGACTTAAAGCTGTCAGAATATTCTTAGCTTTTGTTGCATCCAAGGATTTCAAAGTCTACCAGCTTGATGTCAAGTGTGCTTTTCTCTATAGTGTGATTAATGAAAGGTGTATGTCAAACAACCACATGGCTTTGCAGATCCTGATCATCTTGATTATGTTTGTAGGCTTGATAAAGCTTTTTATGGGCTGCACCAAGCACCAAGGAAGTGGTATGAGACACTATCTCAGTATCTCTATCAACATGGCTACAAAAGGCATACTATAGATGGAAATCTCTTCATCAAAGGAACATGGAATGACTTAATGCTAGTTCAAGTATATGTAAATGGCATTATCCTTGGTTCAATTAATCCAAAGCTTTGCAAAGAATTTAAGAAGCTGATGAAGAATAGATTTGAAATAACTGTCATGGGGGAACTCAATTTCTTTCTAGGAATTCAAGTAAAGCAAGTTGACAGTGACATTTTCATAAGTCAGTCAAAGTATGTAGAAGACATACTTACAAGATTCAACATGACTGATTATAAGGTTGCTAAGACACCTACAGCCAGTAATCACTCCGTTAGACCTGATCTTAAGGAGGAGTGTGTGGATGAACATCTTTATAAGGCTATAATTGGGTCTCTTATGTACCTTAATGCTAGCACGCCTGATATCAAGTTTGCCACATGTATTTGTGCAAGATATCAAGCCAACCCTAAGATGTCACACCTAGTTACTATTAAAAAGATTTCAAGATATCTCAAAGGTGCTCTAACACTTGGCCTTTGGTATCCTAAGAATTCTGACTTCAATTTGTATGCATATACAAATAGTGACTATGGTGGCTGCAACATGACTGTAAAGTCTACATCAGAGGGGTGTCAATTCCTTAGTGGAAGAATAGTCTCTTGGTAATACAAGAAACAATCCTATGTGTCTGCATCAACTGCTGAACCTGAATACATTACTGCGGCAAGCTGCTGTGCTCAAGTGCTTTGGATTCAGAATCATATGTTGGACTATGGATTTAACTTCAAAGAGACTCTCAACCACATAGACAACAACAATGCTATCTTTACTATAGAGAATCCTGTGTAGCACTTATGGACAAAACACATCAATATCAGGTATAATTTGATTAGAGATAACTTTGAAAAAGGATTAATAAACTAGTCAAAGTTAACACAAATGAACAATATGCTGATTTGTTCACCAAAGCTTTTGATGAATAGAGATTTAAGGATCTTGTATCAGCTATTGATATGATTAACTTTGAGTAGCTTTTCTTTAAACTAAATCATATTATTTCTAAAACATGTGTGTCCTAAGTTGTCTATTTTATCACCCACGTATGCCCTTGTTTACCCTAGAAGAAAAATATCTTTAAAAGACATGCCTTGAATTTTTGAAAATTTTGGATCATTTTATTCTTCGGAATATATATTTTTACCTTCGGAAGAAACCCATGTCTTCAAAAACAAATAACTACTTTAGAAAATTTACCTTTGGAAGAAATTTTCAAATTATCTTCTGAAGCTTAAATTTCTCTTTAGTACTTGTATAATTTTGAAGAACAATTTTCTTCCGAAAGCAATTTAGTCTTGAAAGTTTCATTCTTCTTAGAATAAAATTCTTTGAGTATTAATTTCTTTTGAAGCCAAATTTTCTAAACTCTTTGGAATATCTTTCGAAGTCATTTTGGCTTCAAAAGCTTTGCATCAAAACTTCCGAAGTAAAATTACCTTCCAAAGATTTTAGAGTTCCAAGAAAATTGCCTTTTGGGCACTTTTTAGAGGTGGGACCAACATCCAGATTTTAAAAATATTCTCTTTCATTAATTTTGTCTCAAATCTATTTCATATAAATATACCCAACGGTTCCCACCCCCCTCTTTCACTCTCTTCTTCATCTGAACTATTCCAAAACCTAAATTCAAACACAAAACGCCTTTATTCTTATCTTCCTTCACTACTAAGCTTTCTCAAATGGCCAACCTCAACAATAGAAACAACCCAAAATTTTCCATTAGGCAATACAATCAGGTTGCTTTGTTGAACTCTGAGAAAGATCCAAGTTTCTCATAGGTCTGTCGTTTCCTTTCTTTATCTAACTATTTCACCTCCCTTACCATTGATCCTCCTCTCTATGAGGATCAGTTTTGGAATTCTAGAAGACCTTCCAAGAGGTCATTATGGACAGGGAGAAGGCACTGTTAGCCATAGTGCAAGGGAGCACAATCTTTATCACTCCAACCATCATCAACACCCATCTTCAGTTGGATGATGAAAAAGGTGATTGTCCTTCCCAAAGGAAGTTGCAAATTATTCTTTTGAGCAGATAGGATATGAGAGAGATTTCTTTGTATAGACCTTAAGGAAAAAGAAGATCTCATCCTAGTGGAAGTACCTACTTCATGTGGTCATCCACAGCTTATCCAATAAGCATGGGGGATGGGACCATATTCTTGAAGATCTCTCCTTTATAGTCCATGGAATAATCTAAGGGTCAGATTCAGGTACTCATAATTTGTTTATACAAATCTGCTTGCTAATTTGGACTCCTTAGAGTATTATATGTTCCCTAGATATGTTCAACACATTCTCATTTATGAACTAGGCTCACAGTTGACGGGAACATGTAATATTCTTAAATTAGGACTGATGATGCCTGACATCTTTAAGATTATGAAGAAGCCAACTGCTGGCTTCTCTGAGGTAGAAACAGTCCTTGTCCCAAAAATGTTAGAGCTCACTGCTCAAGGTGACAACCTAGCTACACAAGCTAGTGTTGAACCCACACCTTCTACTTCTTAACCTCCAAAACCGCCACAAATCCTCCTCACCTACCAAAGAAAATCCGAATGAATCCATGCTCAAGCTATTGAGCTTGTGCAGGCTCCCATATCATCAACAATATAGGAAGAAGTCGACACTAAAGGTCCTAATTCTCTAGAGGAACAAACCACTCCTATCTTAGCTACAATCATTGCTAAGGTTCCTCATGCTATAAGGCACCGTTTCTGGAACACTTACAGTCGGACATTCATCTCATAAAATTATTAAAACATGTTACAATTCATAAATCATAGCAGTGAAAAATTTAACAAAAACCATTTCATGTATTAATAATTACTTTTGCCAAATAATACATTATCATTAAAGTTACAAAATATCATTTAGTTGCATTACAACACAAAAATATCAAGCCCTACATAACATGGATGCCAGTCTTTAACTGCCAAGTAGCTTTACCCTCATGTCATCCCCAACAACAATTATTTGCCAACTGAAAATGCATAAAAGTTAGTGTTGCTGAGTGAGTTCTAGTTTTATAAATAATATACTTTCCCTTTCGCTTAAAACATTTTTTGAACATTCGCACATGATCATACATCATACATACATCAAAGTAATACCATTATTATCTTTAATTATCACACATATTCATTCGTTTCGCACTTTTCATTATCTTTCACTTCTATCCAGATCATATGCTAAACCCTCTCTTGATCACGAAGCCATCTCATCAAGGGTAAAGCGACAGGGATCCCATTTCGCACATTTGGAGAAGTCACTAAGACTGACTCTGCCCGTGTGTGAACCCTGATAGGTTAGCCAAGATTGCATGCTATATAACACACGGTTGTGCTAACAACTCTCATGGAGTTATGAACCTCCTTACATTTGCTTGCAAGACTTTTCATTCATTCATTATGTTCCATTTCTATAATCTTTCATCTTTCACTTTGTTAAGATAATACTTAACGTATAATAGCATAAGCACACCATGCAAAGGCACACAATAATACGCAATAAAGAACATAAAGAAACATGCCAAAATATGCATAACACAAGCACAACATCAACCAACATCATCACTATAAACATTTCAAGTCTTAGCCTAAAAATTATTTTTCCTAAAAATTCAGAATATTTTCTAAGATATTAGGCACATGGGAACTATGCAGGCGCATGGCCACTACGCGGCACATGGGAATATTTTGGGCGCATGGGCAGGCTCTTGGCGCATGGACACTATTTGGGCGCATGCATCTTACTTAGGCGCATGGGGGAAAAAACTTAGGCGCATAAACACTATCCAGGCGCATGGGCAACACTTAGGCACCTGGGCAGAAAACTAGACGCATGGAACTATGCATGCGCATGGACCTAACTTAGGCGCATGAGCAACTATTATCAAACTAACATCATTTTTTGACCCCAATCATCATCCTAACATGTTCTAAGCCTAATTTCTAACATACTAAGCATAAAAAACATGCAAACAACCAAGAACATCATCAGAACATTCCCAACATACACCCACCCAAAATAGGGCACACATACGCGCGCGCACACACACACACACACACACACACACACATATATATATATATATATATATATAGGTACACACCCGAACATCATAAAAAGTTATAACATGCATTCTCAACTCCAAAAAAGTTAAAAACATTAGAAAACTAGGGATCTAGAACTAATCTCATGCAACCTTGAGCAAAACTCCTCCAAACTTGAAGGCACAAAGAGTTCAAACACTTAAAAACACCAAAAACACACAATCAAGCACACACAAACACATAAGACTCGGTCTATAGGCTGAAAATCCAGCCGAAACCGAACAAAAACACAAGAAAACCTACCTTAGAGCAGTTTCTTCTTCATCTTCTCTCTAAAACCGAGAGAAACTCAGTTTTCTCTCTCTAAAATCCGATGGAAAGGTGATAGTACAAGGGATGGTGGCCGACCATACCACCTTTTGAACAAAATAATAACAGTCTTTGCTCCTTGCATAACTTTAAATCCTTAACTTGGGTTATATTGCATTTCTTTCTTTTTACCTTCTTTTTTCTTTTTTTTTAAATTCTGGGGTGTTACACATGCTCAGCCTGATAAGCTCATTACCTAAGCAGCTTTAAGCCTTCACTCAGAGTCTCAAAACTCTAGTGAACAACCTTCAGGGGAAAGTTACCATCCCTAGCCTCTTGATCTAAACCAACACATTCCCAACCTAGAATTCTATGATGATAAAGACATGGGATTCAATGAGTACCATGAGTCTTTTAACTCCTCCCCCATTCAAAGAGAGATGAGTGCTCCTGCCTCTCCCTTGTCTAGCCCACATCATTCTCTTATCACTAATGTGGATCTCCCTGAACCTGTTCAAGAGGTCTATATGGAAGAGGCTCTCACTTCTGCAAGTGATTACATCATTAGGACCTCAACCATAGAAATCCAGCAGCCAAGAAAACCATGCTGATGGTGAGAGAGAAGATTTTGGTCCAATTCTCTCATCGCCCCATGATTCTTCTGATGAAGATAAGGGGAACATGAGACTAAAGGTATAGATTCTATCACAAACATGTTCCTATTTAGTCTCTGAGTTTAGTCACCTTGAATCTCAAGTGACTACCTTACATAACAAGTGTCACACCCTCAAAATCCACGTGTGGAGTTTTACTACGAGGCGTGTGAACAAACCAGGATCACAGTAAATAGTTACTCAGAACGACTCTATATGCCATAATTAAAATAAAATCAACCAAAGTAGAAACTTTAAACTGTGCGGAAGCGTATTGTAAAACAACCCAATGAAATAGAAATGTATACTATGGCAAAATATGCGCCAACCCAAAAGAGTAACATTAACCATTAAAACAAGAAAGATGTCTTGAAAACCGAGTCATAGAATGCAAGTGAAACCATGTAGTGCTCCTATTGGTAAGCAAGCTAATAACCTGAGAATAGCATACTAAAATATCAACACAATGGTTGGTGAGTTCAAGAGTGATATTCAAACATAAGCAGTTTAATAGT
>BJCM01153302.1:1051-22102 GCA_018326385.1 Flaveria bidentis | reverse complement strand
CTATAAGATTCAAACACCAACACAGTCATTCAAGGGAACAACTTAGTTTATGTCAAGTATAGTAAGTCCCTAATTACAGTGGCCAGTTATGATTAGCCACTTACTTTACTCTTCATACCCCAAGCATTACTTATCTTGACTACATCAGTATCTAAATCTACAAAAAGCACATAAACCACATAACATGTGCACATAATACCGGTTAACTTTAAGAAAATACCTGATGGCACGCAACTACTCGGACTGGCATCCCTTCCCTTTCCTTCCTATTTTAAGTTTAAGATAAGGTTTATTTGAAAATTTACCTGTTTCACTTAAACTTTGGCTCTAATATCAACTTGTAAGGCCTCGTTCAAGGGATGCTTACAGCTGGTCAATCATCGCTCATAAAACATATAATTATATTAACTTGAAATAAACATTGCAACAAAAAGATTAAAAACAACTTTTCATTCAAATTGTTTTTTCAAAATAATATAACATTCGTTACACGAATTCATTTGTTCGCATTACAATGCAAAAATATTAAACAAAAGAATGCCATCCAAAAAAGCCAAGTAGCCGCCCCGTGCCATCCTCAGCAACTTTATCTGCCAACTACAAAAAATACATAAAAATTCAGCGTTGTTGAGTGAGTTATAATTTACTTTTGTATTTAATCACACATCATACGTACACATAGATAATATCATTATTAGCTTCATCATTCATTCATTAACTTTCATTCATTCATGCTTTCTTACTTTTATTCATACATTCAACATTACTTCTTTTCATTCCATCAAAAACCATGAACTTTACCCCACCGTCATGCATAAAGCGGGTATTCGGTCGGGGTCTATCATAGACCCCCTGTCATGGCGCACAGCAGCCTGGCCACAGTACCTAAGGTAAATTCATGTGTACCATTATCATGTGCTATACCCACCGTCATGCATAAAGCTGATAATGGGCTGTGATCTATCATAGACCCCCCGTCATGGCACACAGTAGCCTGGCCACAGTATCTAGGGTAAGCGACAAAGGTTCTATAGAAATGATCAATCACAAAGAAAGACCCCGGTGTGCATCCTTCTGGGGTAGCTAACCCACACACCGTTGAACTAACACCCTTCATTGGGCGTGTTTCCACATACAAGGCTTGCAGGACTTACTTTACTTTCCTTCGTTCATTAACGCATGCATTCTTTCATTATGTTCCTTTTTTCATTATCTTCCAATTTACGTTTCATAATACTTTCATTTCATTCATTAGCATTCAACGTAAAGCCATGGGAAAATAAACATACAATGTAAGGAACATCAACATACATAGTCAACATCATCATATAGGGCATCATACATACATAACATACATCATACATACCATCATGGATAAGCATCAATCATACATCATAACATCATCATACAATGCCCATCACCTCATCTATGACCTTAAAAGTCAGCTTACATGAACCCCCGGGAACCTCTCAAGTCAAAGCCTACATTTCACTTTTTCCCCAAAAAGTAAGAAAATATTCTAAGTGTTCATCCGCATTTCCTTTTGGTTCATCCGCATTTGTTTTTGTTCATCCGCATTTCTTTTTGTTCATCCACATTTGTTCATTCGCAATAACTTATTCATCTGCATTTCCTTACTCATCCGTATTTGTTCATCCGCATTTCCTTACTCATCCGCATTTGTTCATTCGCATGAACTTACTCATCCGCATTTCCTTACTCATCCGCATTTGTTCATTCGCATGAACTTACTCATCCACATTTGTTCATTTGCATGAACTTTCTCATTCGCATTGACTTACTAATCCGTATTGACTTTCTCATCTGCATTGACTTACTCATCCGCATTGACTTTCTTATCCGCATTTGTCACACTTAAGCAGTTATTCTAAAACATAAGCGTATGAGCTACTGTTTGGGAGCATGAGCAGCCTAGGGCACACTTAACATCATAATTCGGTCCCCAAACACCATCTATCATGTTATTAGCTTAAATCATGCATTCTAAGCCTTAGAAACATAACCACAACATCATCAAGCATGAACATAGTCCAAAATCACACCATACCCGCAACATACACATATTCATACATACAGGTATGAAACCCTAGTTTTATAAAAAGTTCATACATGCATTTCCAGACCCAAAATCAGTTAAAACATGTAAAGAGGGGTTCTAAAACTCACCTTTGAAGCTCTTTGGGTAAGACTTCCTTCAAAGCCTGATTGCTACAAGTTCTCACCTAGAGACCTACCAAAAACATACCCGAACACACAAAACACACATAAGCATATAACCGAGGATAAAACCAGTTAAGAACATCATAAACTCATGAATTCTTACCTTGAATTCAACTTCTTTCTCTCTGTTCTTCGAACTCCCAAAGTTCAGCCTTCTTTCTCTCTCTAAAATGTCCGAGAGTTGATGTGAATGGGTAACATGAGCGGCCATGTTGCTTTATTCACCAACTTTTCAAAGATTTGTCCTTTTCACACTTTTAACCTTAAACTTGGGTTATATAACCTTTCTTTATTATTCTTCACTTTATTCTTGTTTGCTAACTTTAAAAGAATAACCGGGTGCTACAGCCTAGAACTTTCCAAGATGCCATAAGCCTATCAGGAAGCCTGACTGATGAAATGATAAGAAATGGAACTTTAAGTAACCCAAGAATAGGAGAGAAGAGGAAATGGAGTGACAATAACTCAGGAGGCAAGTTTGGAGGAAATCCTCAGAAAAGGATAACTCGACAACCAACTAGGAATTTCTTAGGAATGGCGCAAGGAAGGAAACCCCAAACATAGGGTCAGCTATGGTGCAGTACCTGTTAGAGATATTATCCGGGTAAGTGTGCAATAGTAATCTATTATAATTGTAAAAGAAAAGGACATATATCCCGAGACTGTAAGAGCCCCACTAACCCGAAGCCAGTCTGTTATCAATGTGGAGACGAAAATCATTTTCGAAATAAATTTTCACAATTGAAGGGTAAGGCTCTAGTCAATCAAAACAACCCTCGTGGGAGAACTTTCATAATGGAAGCCGAAGAAGCCCGGCAAGAACCTGAAGTGGTAACGGGTACATTTCTTATTAACGATCAATACGCAACAGTATTATTTAATATGGGAGCAACCCGTAGTTTCATTTCAAATACATTTAGACTATTGCTTGATCTAAATTCAGAAAAAACTAAAACGTAAGTATATGGTGAATTAGCTAATGGTATGATAATCGAAGCATGTGAAATCATTCCTAATTGCACATTAACTTTAGATGATTATTGTTTTAACATAGATTTGATTCCTATTGAATTAGGAGGTTTTGATATAGTAGTGGGAATGGACTGGTTATGTAAAAATCAAGCTGAAATAGTATGTAGGAAAAAGATGATAAAGATTCCTTTGGTTACAGAAAATAAAACCCTCTACTTATATGGAGAAAAACCCATAGGTTCAATGAAAATAATTTCCTATAAGAAAGCACAAAGTTGTTTAAGAAAGAAATATTTAGCCTTTCTAACTCATATAATTAATACAAAACAAGATAAGATAAGCATAGGAAGTATCACGATCATCAATGAATATCCAGATGTTTTCCCTAATGAGTTACCTGGTTTACCTCCCCATCGTCAACTAGAGTTCAAAATAGAGTTGGTACCAGGAACAACTCCTATAGCTAAAGCACCATATCGTTTGGCACCAACAGAAATGAAGGAATTGATAAATCAATTACAGGAATTATTGGATAAAGGATTCATACGTCCTAGCGTATCACCTTGGGGTGCACTAGTTCTATTTGTTAAAAAGAAAGATGGAACTTTCAGGATGTGCATTGACTATAGAGAACTTAATAAGGTAACTTTAAAGAATAAATATCCCCTACCCAGGATAAATGATCTATTTGACCAATTACAAGGGTCTAGTTACTTTTCAAACTGATTTGAGATCAGGGTATCATCAACTAAGAGTTTAAGATGAGGATATAGTAAAGACTGGATTTAGGACTAGATATGGCCATTATGAATTTCTTGTAATGCCATTTGGGTTAACTAATGCTCCTGCAATATTTATGGATCTAATGAATTGGGTATGCAAACCATATTTAGATAAATTTGTCATAGTCTTCATAGATGACATCCTGATTTATTCTAAAAATAAGGAAGATCATGAGAAGCACTTAAGAATGACTTTAGAATTGCTGCGAAAGGAAAAATTGTATGTAAAATTCTCAAAATGTGAATTTTGGAAAAGGGAAGTGCAATTTTTAGGGCATGTAGTTAATCAACATGGGATATAGGTTGATCTAGCAAAAATAGAGGCTGTTAAGAAATGGGAAGATCCAAAAACACCAACAGAGGTGCGCTAATTTTTAGGTTTGGCGGGATATTATAGAAGATTCATAGAAAATTTCTCAAGAATAGCCCAGCCTCTCACAGAATTTACCCAAAAAGATAAACCCTATATTTGGGAAAAAAAGCAAAAGGCTGCATTTGAACTACTAAAAAGTAAGTTATGTAGTGCTCCTATCTTAGCATTACCGGAAGGAGCTGAAGATATTATTGTATACTATGATGCCTCACGTCAAAAATTTGGATGTGTTTTAATGCAAAAATAAGGTAATAGCTTACGCTTCCAGACAACATAAGAGAAGTGAAAGGAATTATACTACTCATGATTTGGAATTAGGTGTACTAATATTTGCACTTAAATTCTGGAGACATTATCTGTATAGAAAAAAATATACAATCTACACAAATCATAAAAGTTTGCAACACATATTTGATCAGAAAATGTTGAATATGAGACAAAGGAGATGGGTAGAATTACTAAGTGATTATGACTGTGAAATAAAATACCATCCAAGAAAAGCAAATGTAGTAGCTAATGCTTTAAGTAGAAAAGAGAGGACAAAACCATTACGAGTACGCGCCATGAGAATGGAATTACATTTTGAATTGACAAGTCAAATTCAGGACGCTCAACATAAAGATAAGCCTGAGTACAACATATCATCCACAGACCAATGGACAAAGTGAGAAGACAATTCAAACTTTGGAAGATATGTTACGAGCTTGTGTATTGGATTTTGGTGGTAATTGGGATACACATCTTCCTTTAATAGAATTTTCTTATAATAACAGCTATTATTCAAATATTGGAACAACCCCATTCGAAGCCTTGTATGGAAGGAAGTGTAGGTCACCCCTATGCTGGAATGAAATAGGGGACAAACAACTTACAGGTCCTTAATTGATACAGGAAACAACAGATAAGATTCTTAAAATTAAAAATAAGTTGAAAGCTGCCAGGGATCGACAGAAAAGTTATGCTGATAAAAGAAGAAAACCATTGGAATTTCAAATTGGAGACAAGGTTTATTTAAAGGTATCACCCACAAAAGGCATAGTTTGATTAGAAAGAAGGAATAAGCTGAATCCTAGGTATGTTGGCCCATTTGAAATAACTGATAGATTGCCTTGGTAGCATATAAGTTGGATCTACCGCAAGAATTAAGTGAAGTACGCAACATTTTTCATGTGTCCAACCTAAAGAAATGCCTAGCAGATGAGACATTAAAAGTTCCATTTCAGGAAATAAAGGTAAACAATAAACTTTATTTTATGAAAAAACCATTAGCCATATTAGATAAAGAAGTGAAAAGACTAAGAAGAAGTAAGATTCCTATAGTAAATGTTAAGTGGAATGCTAAAAGAGGTCCAGAATTTACTTGGGAAAGAGAAGATGAAATTATAAAAAAGTATCCCCATTTGTTTGAAGTCGGTAACAAGATAAGTTCTCCTCAACTTTAGACATTACGTATCAATAAATATTGGGACGAAATTAATTTTACGGGGGGAGAATGTGACAACTCTAAAAATAAGGTTAGGCCAATTAGTATATAACTAAAATTCTCATACATATTAATCATTATTTGACTAACCCCATATATATTATACATGTTTATGTGTGTGTGTGTGTGTGTATGTGTATATATATATATATATATATATATATGTTGCACGTATGCATGGTTGCATGAATGCACAAATTTTACGTTTGCATGTATTTATGTGTATAAGGTCTTGATACCAAGTATTGTATAATATTTTAACATCAAACACTATATGATCAAAGCACATCAACATTGTAACATACATCAAACAAATTTTGATAAAAATCAACCAAACACCACCATACAAAGTTGACATCTAAGGAACTTGATACCAATAACATAAAACCTAAAACCTTAAATACCTAAACACTTGAACATCGATGTAAGTACCACTTAAGGATACAAGCTCGGTTTAAACAAACCGATTAAGCAACTTAAGCAATGATTAATATGGTTTAATGATCCGGTGACTCCATGGGTCATTTGGTCGACACCTAGTATTCATTAGGAACACCAAGCACTTCCACAACATGCCACCTAAGCCTAAGAGATTACTAAGCAAACCTAGTAACACCACCTCACCAATCTACAACTAGAGTTAATCATTATCATCCCCACTATATCTACATCCCTCGGCTGAATGAAGCACACCATAACCAAATACCATTTACACACCACCACTCTCGATCACCTCCATACTACTACAACCATTTCGACCACCACCATTACTCTTTCTTTCAAAACTCTAGGCCACCTTATAACAACCATCATCCTCTCTCAAACTCTCGGTCATCACCATACCACCACCACAACCGAACATCATCATTTTCCAATCGAATGTTACAAGGAGAACAAGACTTTGAAGCTCAAGTCAATCACTCAACTCGGTTTATCAAAGAAAGAAGCTACCATCAGCTATCCTCACTCTCTCTCGTTATCAAAATCAAGGTTTCAATCCCTAAACCATAACTAGTTAAGTTTACCAAAATATATATGTGTTTAAACAACACATATAAACAACCCTTATGATTAAACATACAAGTTTCATACAATCTTAAAAATATGTCAATCTTATTGAAAGATATTAAGAATGGTTTTATAAACCTGAAAGAAATGAATAAATATTGGTAACCAAAAGTTATATAAAGGAAATTATCAATAAAGGGTTGAAAATTTATGTGCAAACTTGTTAAATTCAGTTTGATGTGTAATTAACTATGATTGTGAGAAAAAATATTGTAAATATGTTTGGAATATTAAGAGATATTATTTTGCAAATTTTAATATCATTACTATAAGTAAAATAATTTATATAAATGATCTAATTACTTGGAAGAGAATTTCTTTCCAGAAGAACTGAACCTGGCAAGTAGTTGAAAAAATTATATGTTGATTCTTATAATTTATAAGACTTGCAGAAAACGTTTAGTGGCCTAATTCGAAGTTATGAATAAATTATGTATTCTAGAAGTTTCTTCTATTTGAAAATCGGTAAAAATATTTAACTATAAGATAAATTATGAAAAAAATTCAATAAGCATGATAACTAGAATAGAGCAGTTTGTATAAAGATTAGAATTTTTGGACATATTCTGTTATTTTTACTAAATATTGTTAAAATAATAAAAATCATGAAAATAGGCTCTGCTGTGATTTAGGACATGAGAAAATTGTGAGAAACTATAAAATTTGTCTCATATATTCTGAAAAAGTTTGACAAATTTTAGAGGCCCGAAGTATTTCTGATAATTTGTTCAAATAATATAAAAATTCTAGAAATTAAATTGTAAATAATTGGAATATGAAATTTTAATATGTTATGTTTGATTTATGGTCCCACTTACTGTAAAAATTTTATGGTATATTCTTGATTATAATTTCTGTAATAGATTATATAAATCTAAGGTACTGAAAATTTTGAAGAAAAGATATTTTCTAAGCTATAAATATTTGTTTATAGGTTATCCATTGGAGAAAAATATGAGACTCATAGCCCCATTTTATTCTTATAATCTTTTGGGGGGAAAAGGATATTGTTTTAATGATTAATGCAATTATGTTACAACCATTAATTCAGATGTGGAATCCTTGGATTATATAGGTAGCGCTACTTAGAAAAATATTTCCTGCACCAACAGGATGAGTGTTGTGATGCTATATTATCTGATTTTATGAATTGTGATATGACAGATATGAATCATCTGAGTATTATGTAAGGTTTGGTTGTATTTGATGCATAAAAAATATTTTGTCTGGAATTAAACCTTTGATCTCACCAATTTTATGTTGACTATTTTGAGTACGCTTTTTCAGGAAATAATCATGTCTAACAGCATTATGTTCTCTTTTGATGTGTATAATGGCTAGATAGAAATCATGGGAAATGGTTGTGTGAACCTAAATGTTAATCTTTACGATCTCAGTGTATCGATGAACACTCATTTCCATCATCTCTGAAGATGTAACAGTTAGATAACATGATTTGTAAGAGGATTATGTTAAATTTTGTCTACTAATGATATGATGTAATCCTAACCTTTGATTCTCTAATATTATGTGATATGTTATGTTAAATTTTATTGTGTTGATTATTTAACTTTCCAATCAATACGTTCTGAACAAGCTAGTCACTTCCGAAGCATTTCACGTTTCCGCCAGGATGTGACGCAGTTTTATTATAGTAACTATCAGAATTACTAGTACTTATACGGCAAAAATTCTTACAAAATTTCAATTTATAATATTACTAGTACTAGTCAAAAAATTTCATAAAGTCTAAGCATAGACATGTTCACATAATCATATACATCTCATACAAGATTTTTATTAATGTCTAGGCATAGACATGTTCATATAGAATCATGGAAAGAAAATATTTATTTTAACCATGCAAAGAAAAAAATAATTATCATATGAGCTTATGGTTAGAATCTAGACATTTACTAATAATACCTAATTCTCTATTACTAATGGCTTTGATACCATCCTGTCATATTCCGGCAGAAGTGTGAAATGCTTGGGTGTGACTCGTCGGTTCAAAACGCATTTATTATCATGACATGTAAATCACATAAATAAACTAAACATCATGTCCATTAATTCATAATTATAGGATTAAATTTTTATAAAATATAGTTTAATAATTTACACTTATACATTAGTAACCCTATTCAAAATACATGTCGTTAACATTTCATTTATTCTTCAGCTAGTAGTGTGCGTGAACATTCACATAAAGGCTAAAATCAAACAAATTGATAGTCAACCAGATGCACATCTTCCCTAAATAGTAATGCCGATCACTAAACATGTTGAATGTATAAACAAGATTATAATACATTATGCTAACCTAAAAAAGCATACTCAAAATAATCAACATACAGTTGGTGAGAACATAGGTTTAATCAACAATATAAATTATTTTGAATTATTGCATTACAATCAAATTCATAACCAAACCTACTCATATGTCAAGTGATTCATAACTATCAAATACAAATCACAAAATCAAATAATATAATATCACTACCCTCGTCTGGCATATGTAGGTTGACATAATCCTAAGTAGCGCTACCTATATTATTTGATGTATCCTCATCTGAATTAATGGTCGTGTCAATATGACAATAACATATCAAAATTCTCAGATTTTGCATCAAACTCAACACAAACAGTATGCTTTTCCCCCAAAAAATTTATAAATAAAAAAGTGGTCATGTTACTCTCCTTAATTTTAGTTATATGTCAAATAATTCATATAAAATAATTATTTATTAAAATAAATCTTATTTCTATAAAATTTTCAGCATTTTTATCTCAAAATTCCTAATCGATAGCCAATATTATCAAAAATCACCAAAGTTTACCGGCAGAAACATTCTGAAATCTATATCATCTCTTAAAATTTAAATCAATAACTCATAACGGGTAGTTTACTAGATTTTTTTCAAATTTCATAATAAATAGCAGAAATAGCATATCTATAAAAAATCCAAAATTTAACAGAGTGTTTCTTTCTAGATATCATAATTTATATAAATATTTTATGATTTATCCTATTGTTTTATTATTTCTTTTAATTTTCTACTTATTAAGTATTCTAAAGTTTCCATTAGGTTCAAATCTTCTGTTTAATAATTTTCTTTCATTTTTCCGAATTAATCATATAAATTAATATATGCAATGTTAGTACCCCATAAAATATAGGTTAATAATTCAAATATTTTCATACAAATTTCTAAATTTTATTCCTATAATCAAAGTCATTTGTGTACTTAATCTAATTTATCATGAATATCCCGTGTTTCAACCCTTTAATTCTTGAATATTTGTTTAAATCCTTGATTTTTATAAAAACCTTTATTTTTTCCTTTGTGAATCCATTTCTTACTAGTTTTTGATAAAAGTCATGTTTTCATGAGGTTTTGTGAATAACCTTAATGATTCTTGAAGGGTTGGTTTATATGTGTTTGTTAAACATACATATATACTTCTTATCTAGTGGATTTAGGAAGAAAACCTTGAGTGATGATTCAAGAAACTAAGAGAATTGCTTGACTAGGTCTTGGATGATCTGCTTGGTGGGACAGTTCTTGTGATCAAAGGTTGATCACAAGCTAGTGGGAAATAACTTGTTCAATTATGAGAGTGATAATCAGTTGGTGCAAAATATGATGATGATGATGATTGTAAGAACTGAAAGCAAGAGAGATGATGGTGTTTGGAGATCCGAGAGCAAGAAGGTGATGGTGGTGGTGACTTGAAAACCAAGGGAGATAGTCGAGAGATATTATAAGGGTGGCGGTTGTTGTGGTTTGTGGGTGTGGTAATATTGGCTCCATGCGGTAGAGAGGTTTCAAAGAAGATGGAGAAGTTCATCATTAGTTCTAGGTTTAGAGTAGTGAGGTGTTAGTTATAAGGATGATTAGTTGGTTTATTGGGATAGGTAGAAGTTTTAGGATGGGCTTAGTGTCATGGTGGTGCTAGGTGGAACGGTTTGAAGGGTGATTAGTGTAAGAGTTATTGCTATGTGTCATCTATTGGTGCTAATGACATTCTTAATGTTTAAGTTTAGTTTAGGTGTTAATTGGTTTAATTAGTGCCTTAATGAACCAATACACGGGTTTAGGTTGTGTTTTAGTTAGTGTGTAGGTGTTAAATATTTGTTTAGTTTTAGTTTTTGACATAAAGTTAACTTGATTTAATAGGGTTTGATCTTAATACATTACATGTAATTAAAGCATTTAGCACTTAACTAACTAATCACATAACCCTAAGATGACAATCACAAGGTTTATATATATGCACACGTAACACTTATGCATGCATGCTCGCATACTATCATACAAAAATATATAAAGATTTTTTATAAGGTAAACACATAATTCACTTACCAATCTCTATTAAGGTATATAGATATGTACTATTTACTTAGAGTAATTCTTAAAACATTTAATTTATCTAACATTGGCTTAGGATTCTCACAGTTTACATTCTTTAGATCAAGTGTATTTATAACATATCTTTGTGCTTTGTTTGAGTTTCTCATCAATAAATGTTTTGTCAAGGTTTTGAACATGTTTTCACATTATGATTTAAGAATATAAACCGACACAAACCAAGTTGAGCCAATATGAAGCTCAAACTTTTAAGTTTGGCTTGGAAATCAAGTCTAGCCAAACCAACCGATTTAGAATTTGAGCAATCTTAAGCCAACCTTTGTTCGGTTTAGCTTGGCTTGTGAAAAAGCATACTTGAAATAAACCTTTTTTTTCAAATAAAATTACCACAATGCATATGCATTCATGAAAGTAATATTTTGCATAAAATGTCATATGAAATTAAATTTAGAGTTCAGTTCAACTTTTTTAATAAAGTTTTGATAAAAATAAACATTCTTTAACAAAATATTAAAAAAACCATCAGTTTAACTTTAAAAGTTTTATAGTTTTTTTAATTTTAATTTAAAAAACTTAATCATTGTATCAAATTAAATCCAAGCATGTCATGTTATTTAAAATATCATATTTTAAATGACAAGGAGGATATGATATTTTATTCTAACGTGGAAGAATACAATTGATTGTAACAATTACTGTTTCATTTGGCATGTCTTGTATTTGTTTATTTTTGGCTAGTAAAAATATAAAAATATTTTTTATGGTTTTGTATTAGAGAAAAAATTATAAATGTAATATATATTTGTGCATTTATATTTGCATGAAATCAATGATAGAAGTTGTAGACATTTAAGACAATTACCAAATATTATAAGCTAATATAAAGAGTGAATTGTCGTTTTTCTTATTGTGGTTTGGTGATATTTGTTATTTTTATTTAAAAATCTTTTTTTTTCATTTGGCTCCTCAAGGTTTGAGAAACATTGTTATTCTCATGCAAAAATATTAGTTTCATTGTTTTAAAATGTTAAATATTCATCGTTAAAAGGGTACTTACGTAAATTTTTATATAGAAATGAAATCCTAAATTATGTTTACATGTTGCTAATAAAAAGATTTACCACGAAATTTAAGTTTTTGGATGAAAATGACAACTATATCAAACATTGGGGAGACAAATGTAAGAAAAAAACCTTTTTGGATGAAAATAACAAATATGACCAAACCCTAAGGAGGAAAACGACAATTCACTCTAATAGAAATAATATCTTACTCATATACTAAAAAGAAAAATTGTTAAAAGACATACAACCATCAAATACTCTCTCATACATGCATCTATGCACTTTCTTCTTGTTTGACTTGGTTAATAAATCGTAATTCTTTTATCACATAAGTAGTCTTACTTGACTTATCGGTCAAGTTTGATGTGGAATTTTTGGTACTTTGGCAGTACATATTTGGTACTTTTGGAAAATACTATGCCAGAGGTAAAATTTTGACTTCGTTTAGCTTTGATCTCGTCGCAAATCCTTTTTTAAGTCGAAAAGGTACGTAAATTAAAATAAATAAATAAAGGCTTAAACGGTCGAGTTTATTTAATCTCAATGTTAATCTTAAGATGGTCACGGTATGATGTAAAAATATCGATAAATAAAAGTATGGGATCCTTGGAGATAAGAAATCCCATAATTAAAATGATGAAAAGAATCTGAAGTTGATTCCATTATGTTTGTTTTAAAGTACATATTATAAAATAAAGAAAGAATTGAATTTTAATAAGTGAAATTATAAACTATTGTCAATATCAATCATAACTAACAGTTTAACCAATATTAATCGTAACATTCAATTTCATTACCAATAGTAGTTGTAGTTTAACACTTCGTTAATTACTTGTAGTTATTGGTAACGTGACACGTGACGTTGGTAATGATGTGTCATGTAACATGTCGTATTGCACAATTAAGATAAAAAAGATTTGATATATATTACTCAATTTTTATGTATCTTTGTCTACAAGCTACATAATTGATAAAAAAGGATTAGGTTAATAGCTTAATTCCAAACACAATCTTTTACAAAAAAATTGAGTAATACATTTATATTTTTAATTGTAACTATGTTATAAATCATATTACGAGTCAGTCATATCTTACATTAACAAGACGTGGCAAAGTTAAGAAGAAGTTAGATTGAGACTGGTATTAGTAACAACAATAAAAGTCGGGATTAATACTAGTTAAATTGTTAGTTGTAATTATTATTGATTAATAATTAGTAGTTTGAATTAATAAAAATTATTTATTTATAAATAAAAGGTACTAGAGCGTTCAAATCTCGTTCCTTATAATTTTATGAGTATAATTCGTATATTATATGTAATGCTTATAAGTAGTTGTAAGCGGATTAAATAGAATTTTTTTTTGATGATTTGTATATATGGTAATACATTGTTCAACACTAACAAATTTTTGAATATTTTTTAAAGTGATTGTAAGCGAGAAAAAAAAGAAAAAATAATGATTAAAATAGAAAAATATTATCTAATTGAATGAAGAGAGAAAAATATTAATATTTATATAATTATAAAAATAAAGATAGAAAATTAAATGTGAATGCTTTTATATACATTGTTGTAACTAAATAATAACAATAAATATGCGAGAAAGCTAAAAGTTTCATAAGATTAACTTTTATAAAATCTTCAAGTTTAATTTATGGCATTTTTATAATTAAATATCAAATATTCTTGCTAGATAAACTAAGCCTCCATAAGTTGAATTACATTATTGTTATCATAGACAAACTTTAAAAAAAAATCTATGGTTGATCTTACATCAACTAAAAATTACATAAAAAATGTAACATATACCAACACATATAAGCCATGGTCTAAAAAGATGAAACCAAAAAAAAATATCTAAATCTTCACAACCTTAAGCTATGGGGCGAGCACCCGACGTAACACATCATGCCAATTCAAGGCTGGCGGTGGCATTCCAACGGTACCGTTATGTCACACCATAAACTCATTACGCATCTCGCTTCTTCCTTCGGTGCCTCCACCGGGCATTTGCACACACATTTTTGTTCTCATATTTTGGGTAGTACCCATGGATGGGATGGTGTTCCCACTCATACAGCAAGTAACATGACATCAACTAGCCTTATAAATGGTCCTTACCCGTAAAAACAACCTGAAGATTTGAATATATGTAAACGATTCTATCAACTTCGGTATATATAATTTTACGAAATTTAATCTCAACCTATTTAATTTATTATTTACATGAGCTCCGAGCCTACTAAATTAATATTGAATACAAAAGAATAGACATTTCCACCCTGCTATTGGCGTTAAGACCTATGCCCAAATTTTGGAAATTTGCTAAACAACTCATAATATGAGTTATAAATATGTCTTTAAACCTTAAACTCTTATCAAGGCAAAATAATAAATACTTATTTGTAACTTTTTTGTTCTTCACTTACCATTTCTTGTAAAAGATGTTGTTTGGTTCTTGGTGGTTCTACCTCATGTTCGCATTGGTTATAGGTATCAAGTTCAGGTATGAGTATACGGGTCAGTTACTTATGGTTGTCACAAGGTCCTTACAAGAGGGTTGCGTCACTCTTTTGATCAAACTTCTCAATTTCTTTATTGCGAAGTGTTTTCAAATGAGATGCTTGTCGCCAATGTTGCCGCCACCATTTTCAGGAAGATTGATGTTTTGGATTGTGCTGTGCAGAACTGTTTTTGAGTTGTACTACTGATTAAGTATTATATGCACGTCCTTCAAGGTTTGCTTTCATGTATTTACTCCAGTTTGTCTATTAGAAAAGTTATGGGAACTAGTATATTATATTTTCATAACGTTATAAATATGTTCAATGGCCTATCAGTGCATCAAACGTGAAAAAACCCGATCAAAAACTTGATCACTATCTCCAATATTGCTAAAGAAAACAATATAGAACTAAAAGATGTGTACTCATTAAGTATGTCCTAGAACAAAGTTGAGAACTTAAAACATGACGTGTTTTATTCTAATTTTGTCCTAGTATGGAATGTTTGGAAATAGAACTTCATGAGTATTTTCCATTCATTAATACACAAGACTAAACATTAAGTTATGAAAGACTATAATCATAGAAGATGATCGACATATTATAATCTGACTCTTGGACAAACAAAGACAAACACTAATTCTGGCTGCTAGCTCATTTTTAAAGTTTAATGCTTTTTACAGAAAACTAATGTTCAAATTCTAATATACGATAGATCAATATTTAATATATTATAAAAGCAGTAGTTATTTGTATATAAGTCGTCGATCGCACACTCCAACTTTCTTATATTCTTAAACTTTTATATTTGTCATCATACTTTTACATGTGTCAAGTTTAATTTTCTCGGACTTTATGATAATACATGATGAGTAATATGATGAATAGTGTAGGCTTAATTGACAATAATACATGATTAGTCGTAAGGGTAGTTAAATTGCATGGAGTTTATGTTAATTTTTGAAGTTTTTAGTTTGATAATTTTGTTAAAGAAAAATTAATAGTCTAACGACGTAAGATAACAAAATATATAAAGCTCTATGCAGGAATTTATACCATGATGATCAACAAAACTAGGTTGGACGATCTAAAAGTGTATGCGACTTTCAGATTGAAATAATGTGATGGTACAATTCAAATCTCAAATTAGATAAAATATAGTCTAAAAAATGAGTACGTATATGTGTGTGAATGACCAGAGGAAGGGACCAAACTAAATAAGCTCTTCTTTTCCAGGGGATTGGGCAAAAAACTGCATTTTGGTGGTTTTCATTCAAATTAAACATTTGTCTCTGATGTGTTTGTATTTTTCACACGTGAAAATTTAAGAAAATAAAACTGTCTTTTGTACTCCGTCAGTGTCTGCCGCCCCTATAACCTGCTCTCAAGGACACCACCCTTGGACCCCCACCAAAAGTGTGTTCCTTTTTAGAATCTCCATTACATAGTAGACATGTGCAAAAAACCGGTTCCGGAACCGGTTTGGCCAAAAAAACCGGAACTGGTTTCAAAGAAAAACCGGTTTGGCCCAAACCAATCCTAAAACGACCCGAACCGCCGGTTTGTATATTGGTTTGGTAGCCCCACACTCAAAACCGGTTTATACACACTCAAAACCGGTTTATAAACCGGTCCAAAAGTTAAAAACCGGTTAAACCAATAACAACCGGTTTACCGGTCTGAATCGGTTTGACATTTCGAGTATTCGGTTAGCCATACCAATTTGTAACACGAACCGGTTTTAAAAATAACCGGTTTGACCCCATGACAAAAAAACCGGTTCGATTTTAAACCCAAACCGGTTTTGGTAACCGGTTTTGAACACCTTTATTACTTAGGGGCTTTGCCCCCAATATATGAATGAGATTTTAACACCAGAAATCATAATAAACTCAAACTAGTATGCACTTCGCGCATGCTAACTATTCTAATTAATATTATGATTACATTTGACGTTTAGTTAATCTAATTAAACAAAAATATCTATAATTCCCTTCCAAAAAAAATTTGGCCTTTTTTTAAGCATCTGAATTTTAATTTGGCCATTAAGGTATGGTTTAAGTTTCATATTTGATCTTTCTGAATTAAATTTGGGGTTTTGATTTGATATTATTATTCACAATTTAAACCAAGTCAAGCGATGAGCTCAAACTTTTAGCTTGGTATAGAATTCAAATCTAACGAAGCCAACTTAGATTAGAATTTGGGGCTCAACTCAACTTTGCTTGTGAACATCCGTAGTTGAAATCTGTTTTGTTTTGAAATAAAGATACCACCATGCACATGCATTCAAGAAAGTATAATGTTACATTAGATGCCAAGTGAAAGTTTATATTATATTTGCGTTAAATGCAAAGCAAGCTATGGCATTACATTTTAACAGGTTGGAATTTAATTTCTTTGTAACAACTTTTTTTTTCATTTGGCATTTGAAATGTCTTGTACATATTTGTTTATTAATTTTGAGTTGTAAAAGCATATAATTTTGCTTGCATGTTTTTAAATGCATCAAATTTACATCATGCAAAGGTGATGGCTTCAACGATGCTTTAGCCCGCATGTTGGAGCAAACTGGATCGCCAGCAAGTGGGAGCAAATTCGTGCACATTTGCGTATTTGTTATCCATGGATCATTTGGTATTTTTCTTTTTAACATTTTCTTTGGTCACAAAATCACTAAAATTAATTGGTTTGACTTTAAATATATTAATTATTTGATATTTTGTGTATTATATAAAACTAGTAAATGTAAATGGGCGTTGCCCCGGAACCGTTTTAACATTTCTAGAGCTTAAAAGGAAATAAAATTTTGAGTCACTCGTCTTCGTTCTACGTACTATTCTTATAAACTTGCTTCCGGTTGGCGACATAACAAATTTGTTTATAGTTTAGTTGAAAACAATTTGAGGCATATTAAATGATAAACAAACAACAATAGATTAAGGTAAAAAAGTTACTTGTAAATGTAGATTAAAATCAAAAGAGGTAACAATAGATTATAGGCAAAAGAACAATAAAAGATTTAAACAATTGAATATAAATCAAGATCATACGATAAGAGTTTGTAGATTAGGTGATTATTTGCAAAAAAGAATTTTAAATTTGATAAATCTAAAACAACGATCAACAGTCTATGAACCTTCCGTGAACCAAATTTCGTAAGTCAACATCGATAAACCAAGTTTTATAAATCAACATCCATAAAACTTCAATCATTTTGCTAGCCTTCTCATTTATATCTAAAAACATAAATATTGATTGGATTATCAAATATATTTTAGCTTAATAGATAAAGGTAGTGTTTTCTTTTCAAACTTAAAAGCCCTTCAAATTCTAGGGACCTAAAATGGTTGTTTAAGTTATTTATACAATACAGACGTCCCGGTCGAGTTTTTATAAGTGTAAGTTGTGAATTTTGGGCAGATTCAAAATGTAGATGCAATGGGGTGTTAAAATTTGTAATCGTTATCAAATTATGTATATATAAAAATTAGTAACTATAGCGTTAACATACTCTTTCCTTGAAATTTAACTTCTATGATTCACAAAATTGAGATCTTTAGACATGTTTAATAGAATGTGAATATACTGAAAAAAAGAAGCCAATGTAAATGCATGTTCAGAGGTTATAACAAAATAAAAAATGATAGTTAAGTCTCTAGTTGGCGTTTGTTATGTAGTATTTTAACGGAATATAATGGAATTGAATTTTGAATTCCATTCGTTAGGATGTTTGGTTGATTGGGCAAGCGAAATGAAATTAGATTGAAATCCATTGAAATTCTATAACTAATGAAATTTTAAATCCTCTTGTGTTGGAGAGGAAATCATTGGAATTTTTCAAAATTAACTTAAATAACCTTACTAGCGCTTATTCCTTTGGGCATGATCAAAACACACCTTTGATTGGCACACCTCTGATTTAGCGAAAGTTCACACAATCGGCACACCTCCGGTGATCATCCTCTGCTGATCATCCTTCGTGTAGATCATCCTCCGCCAAACATCTCCATTGTAACGGTTGTCTTCTCCTCGTCCTTGTGTTTTTTTTACATTTGAACAGATCATTCGAACTGAACATCGATAAGTTTGAACTATTCATAAAATTTAGTTTTTAAGTAGATTTACAACAATAAGTATACAACTTTGTGGGTACTGTTGTTATTAGTTGACTTAACTCATGATTTGGGTTAGCCTTTTTAGGTTGATACTTTTGAATTTTGAGTTTGTGCAAATAATGTCTATTTTTTGCAAATTATGTTCATGTAATGACATCCATTTGTCTTGAATATCAGTTTTGAAAAGGATAATGTTGAGGCTCCTTCGGATCATAGATTAGGATCAATTATAGGATGAACATAGATTAAAAGTATGCACAGATGTGTGTAGTGACTTGGTGGAAACAAGGTCAAATACCACACACAAAATACACGCAATACAATCTGATTTTAACACATAATTCGACATACAAATAGGGTATTTATACCCATACGATGGTGGTTACAAACTACTAAAACGAACTCAATTTACCCTCTAATTGTTTGACTTTTAATTATCTAATTTTTTTATTACAAATATCCAACAATCACTCCCCTAATCAAGAAACTAATAACTTTGTGGTTGTTCATCCGATTGTGGCGGTCCATATTCTTCCTTCTTCGTTTAAATTCCGATTCGTAGTTTGACTTTGACTCTCTGGATCCTTTGATCAAGATTAAGTGGTGTTAATGTCGTCTCGTCAAATTGAAACAGGTTCTAATCTGTTTTGAAGGTTAATTTCTTTGATTCTTCAAACGATTGTTAACCGGATTCCAAATTGGACATAAATTCAATATTTTCAGGCATGTGATCAACAACCATTCGATTCATGGTTCTGAATTCTTTGTCTCTACAATCTTCTTTTCTTTCTTCTAATTAAATCTTTCATTTGCACTAGATTCCACACCATGATACAATTAAATGTAAACCTCAACTTGTAACTCCCTGCTTTCTTAATTCTCACTAAGATCGACACCTTCGATCATTCTACCGAAATTTGATGTGTTTCACATTCTACCAACATCAAATTATTCTTTCTTTTCACCATGGGCTTCTCCCTAAATCAATTATGGGGTTTAGATCGCTCCTTTATGAAGTCTTCTTCATACTATGTTTATTTCTCTTGATGATTGTGAATGTATCTTCATGTTTGGACTGCTTTCAATTGATCCCTTGTAACCAATGCTCTGATACCATGTTGACGTCACTTCGAACCATAGATTAGGATCAATTATAGGATGAACATAAATTAATAGTATGCACAGATTTGTGCAATGACTCGGTGAAAACAGGGTCAAATACCACACACAAAATACACACAATGCAATATGATTTCCACACATAATTCTGTAAGATGGTAAAAGACTGAATTGAATATTATTGATAGGTTTGGTTATAATATATAGAGAATATAATGCAAACCCTAAAATCTAACTGGACCCGTGGGCTCATACTAGTAACCCTAATAATATTGCCTAATACTCCCCCGCAGTCGTACCGTAAGTAACTTGACGCTAGGACTGGGAAACAAAAAAAACATAAAACAATAATAAGATAAACATGCTTCGATCGATTTGACCATCCAAACTATTGCTAACAAACACTATTGTGCTTGATGTTGTCATTCATATTTTGGTTGATTGTGCAATCTATTATTTGTTTGATACTTTATGGTTTTTGATTCTTGGAATAAAAGGTTGAGACCTTGCAACCGTAGTCATTGGTGATGTCTCAAGGCTAGCAAGCGGCACTCTCTTGGATCCATAGATCAAGAGATAACATAAGTAGATATAAAAAAGAAAGAAAGCAAGACCGGTGACCGTGGTCAGGTGGCGGTCTCTTGGATCCGAAGATCTAAAAATAATAGAAATATTTAATCAAACCGTAGTTTGAGATCGGTGGCCGTGGACCGTGGTTGTAAGGCCCCGTTCTTGGGACACTTACAGTTGGATTTTCATCGCACATAAAACATATATTTACATTCGTATTTCATAAAATCGCAGCGGAAAACTAGAACAATATTCCCTTTCCATGTAAATGCTTTTGCAAGTTAATACAACATTCATTACAAAATAGCTTGTTCGCATTACAATGCAAAAACATTAATCAAAAGAATGTCATCCCAAAAGAGCCGAGTAGCCACCCGTGCCA
>BJCM01153300.1:0-19761 GCA_018326385.1 Flaveria bidentis | reverse complement strand
GACATAATCTTCGGTTCCAGAAACAAAGAGTTATGTAAAGAATTTGAATCTGTCATGAAAGCAGAATTTAAGATGAGTGCAATGGGGGAGATGAAGTTCTTCCTTGGATTACGGGTGGATCAGAAACCAAAAGGAATCTTTCTACATCAGACTAAGTATGTAGGGGACATCCTAAGTCGGTTTGACACGGAGAACGCTTCAGCCGTAGGGACTCCATTTGCCACAAACCACGATGTGGCACCCAAAGAAAATGGTGATTTGGTTGATGCGACAATGTATAGAGGAATGATTGGATCCCTTATGTATCTCACAGTATCTCTTCCGGATGTCATGTATGCCACGTGTCTCTGCTCCGGATATCAGGCGAAACCGAAAGTCAACCATCTCATAGGAGTTAAACGGATTTTCCATTATCTGAAGGGTACTCCAACACTCAGGTTGTGGTATCCTCATGATGATGATTTTGATCTTATAGCGTATAGTGACTCGGATTACGGTGGTTGCAAAATGAATTACATGTCAACATCAGCAGGATGTCAGTTCTTTGGTAGACGGTTAGTCACCTGGCAGTGTAAGAAGCAGACATCCGTTGCTCTGTCAACATGTGAAGCTGAATACGTTGCTGTTGCAAGTTGCTATTCACAAATCATCTGGATTCAGCAGCAAATGCGCGACTACGGTTTGCAATTCTCTAACACTTCTATATATGTTGATAATTCTGTTGTTATAGCCGTAACAAAAAATCCAGTCCAACATCCTAAAACTAAACACATCGGCATTAAGTATCACTTTATACGTGATTGTTTTGAAAAGCAATTAATTGATGTGGTTAAAATAAATACCCGGAATATAAATACGCCGACCTCTACACCAAATCATTTGATAAACCGAGGATTTTATATTTATTAGAGCTTAATGGCGTCAAAAAGAAAAGTGATGTGATCATAGTGGAAGATAATGCTTAGTCCGACAAATTTATTTTATTTTATTTTCTTTTATTTTGTCTTATTTTATTTTCCTGTTTATAAAAATCCAAAAACACAAAAATATTTTTAGTTTTAGAATTTTAGGGGGAGAACAGGTTAGATTAGTATTAAATTAGTTGCTTGATTTACTTACTCAGAAAAAATGAGGGAGGACGACAGCTTAGCTAAAAGGAAAGAAAACAAATCTGTGATACTCATTCAACGTATATGGAAAATGATAGTACACACGGAACAAATTGTTTGGGACTTCAAAAGAGTTTAACTGATTAAGATGCAAAATTTAAAGTTTATGTCTGAAAAGTCTAAGCAAAATAAAAGGAAAGATGATAGTAAAACTAGTAGACTACCAAGGTAACATAAAGAAAGTAGACCTAGAGGCTGCTAGTTCATTATATGATGTGTCAGTAGATTCAACACAATAGAGAAGTAGACCTCATTGGTGGTTTTAAGCTTAAACTAAGTTTTTCAACTTACTGTGGGTTATCATCTTATCCCTAGTTAACACAATCAACGAAGTTCCAATAAGGGGTGACGAGCAAAATAAACGCCACAAATGTGTGCGGATGACCATCAAATGAGAAAAACACATGAAAAATGAAAAAAACAATCAAGCTAATAACCTAAGTTGTTGGTGCGATCTATGCAAAAATAATATAATTGCTCAAACAAGAAGATAGGTTGTGTGCCTCTCTGTTGTGCGGTAGCACTGACTTGAGGATATGCATAACCTAAATATTCTAGAATTCATTGTTGTTTGCGCCTCTTTGCTGTGCGATGGCACTGACCTGAGGCTTGACATCTCTTTGAAAGCTTTTAGAATAGTTTCTTCTTGTCAAAATACCTGTAGACCGCTCAAAAATCTCCTGAGCAATGTTGATTACCATATAAGTGTGGGATCCACAAATGCTTGTTGAAATAATTAAACCTTAAATCATCCCCAATGTGTGTCAAAAATCTGTGTATGGATTTAAGAGGACAAGTATACTGACAATCATCATGAGCTGCAATTCTTGAAAATCCAAATCATTGTGTGCATCTTATAGTACTAGTATGATTTCCTAAACTTGCAAATGGCTCTGGATGAAAACAAGAATCTAGCATCAAATGGTTTTGGTACAGTGTCCCAAATGTTTTGATAAACCTGTATGATTCCATAATGAATCGTTCCAGTTATGATAAAAGTAACTTGACACTATACTATCTAGGATGAAAATCTGGTAGATACTTATCTTAGGATCTCAACCTCACACAAAAATACAAAATAATGTTTTAGCTTTGTTTTACTTCTAGTTGTTTAATTTCGTTAATTTCAGTTAATTTAGTAGTTAAATGTCGGACTATGCATCGGAAGTCAATCTGGAATTTACTCATTAAAAAGGTCACGTCTGAGGTGATCAATGGGGTTTTTCAAATGTAAAAAGATCACGTCTGAGGTAATCAACAGTTTTCTAATTTAAAATGGTCATGTCTGAGAAGATCACTAGTCAAAATGTCTTATCAATAAGTAAAAGGGATAAGTGTATGAATGGTCATAAGGTCAAACTCATAAGTATGAGCCATTTGCACGACTGGACCATAAGTATGGACCAGTCGTACGATTGGACCGTACTTACGAACCAATGACACGAATGGACCATGAGTATGGACCAGTCGTACGATTGGACCATACTTATGAACCAGTCACACGAATGGAGCATGAGTATGAATCATTGACATGATTAGATCACAAGAAGGAACCAATCGCTTGAATGGAGGTGACCGAATGAGTCAGTCGCACGACTGAAACCTACTCGCAGGACTGAATGTGACCGACTGAGCCAATCGTACGACTAAGCTCCAATCGCACGAATGAGGAGTGCGAATGGATCCAGTCGCCCGATTGAAGACAGATTCAGTATAAATAGGGCTAAAGTCGGTCGCATATGTTCATCACCCCTCAATCGCCCTAAAATCGCCCGACAGTAGCAACACTCTGCCAAAATCTGATTAAATTGATTTCTTCTTACCATTATGTTACTGACGAGTTCTTACATCATCTGCATGTAATTAGCGACCTAAATCACATAAAATACGCAGTGAAAACAAACCCTAACAGGCCCAAATTGTTTAAAATCAAGAAATAAGTGATAACTAACAAGTAGACGAAATAAAAGTGAAAATTGGTTAAAATTAAAGACATACTACAACAATTAGGGTTCATGCGAGTCTAAAGAACCTAAACACAACGTTTAACTTCCAGTATTTACCTAGATTCAGGATTAAAGTGTCGAACAGAGAAGTATGCGACTAGTCACTCCGAATGAACTTTAATCGTATGATTGAACTGAGCGAATGACTCAAGCGACCGAATGAACTAAGCATATGAACACAATGGCACGATTGAACTCAGCCGCATACTCAGTCGCGCGATTGAACTCAGCCGCATGCTCAATCGCCCGATTAAAGACAGTCGCATACTCAATCAAACGACTGAACTCAGTCGTATAGTTCAATTGCACGATTGAACCAGACTGATTTCAAAACAGTTTAAGTTTCAATAGTTTCTGTTATGGACAAATCACATGTTTATGTGTCTTGTGTTACAGAAACATGGCAGATAGGTGGATCATCAACACCAAGCACAACATTTGTGCTCATTTGGATGCCACCATTCAGAATGCTTCTGAGTTTACTGGTATTATTGCATTTGTGAGAAGATCAAGGATCTATAGAGCTATATCTGCACCTTGCACGCCCTACGGTCTACACAACAGGCCTTCTGGGAAGGTGCATCTGTTGACCGATCTACTGAGCCTTACTGTATACGCAGCACCATTTTTGGCCAGGAGATTGAGGTCACAGCAGCAGTTCTTAGACGTGTACTGGACTTAGGAGATGATGCTGCCTACCTAACCAGGTTACATCCTCTTACCGTAAGGGGATGCTTTTTACAGATGAGGTACACTGGGGATATCAACGCAGGTGTGCTCAACAAAAGCAACCTGTGTCCCCAGTTCAAGTACCTAGCACATGTCATTCTGAAGTGCATTGCATCACGAACTGGTGGATTTGATGATCTATCTAACCAAATCCAAAATGCTTACGTGGCACTGGTGCTGAATAACCCCTTCAGCTTCTCCAACATGATATTCTCCTACATGATTGAGAACTTAGAGGCCAAAGGCAAGGAAGGCTTCTGCATGTACCCAAGATTCCTACAACAAATCATTGACTCGAAGCTTCCTTTGCTGCCTAAGGAGAGTCATGATGCAGTCTCTCTTGAGGTCATGGATGACACCACCCTTGGGAGGATGAAGGTTTACAGGGGCAAGCAGGTGAAGCCCCCTGTAAGGACACTGTTTGGGCATCTGGCCCGATATGACTACGTGGCGCCAGCAAGGAGGAAGTGGCGCCACGATGATAGTGACTCGGACGTTAAGCAGATTGCTCTACCCTCCGATGACTCCGATGGTGATGATCATGATGCTGATCAGGGAGGGGATGGTCAGGGTGGACCCGAACCAGCTCCTATTCACCCTAGTTTCCAGATGGAGGAGCAGGAGGAGTCTGATGAAGAGCCTTTGGTGCAAACAGTGGAGAGCTGGGTCGTAGCCACAAAGAGGGTATTAGGGCGGTTGGTGGACGCCACGGGGAGTCCAGGGATGCTGCTGTTGCTAATACAAATCCATCATATACCCCGGACCTGCCCAGCAGCCAAGGGGGAGCCACTATGTCTAAGGGCTCGAGGAGGAAGAGAATGGCTCACCCCTATGCCAAGAAGGGGAAGAGGCTAAGGTTTACATTGACCTCTACAACTGCCACAAGCACCACCTCTTCCACCACTACTACCACCACCACTACCACACCACCTATCACTACCACACTCCCACCCACCACCACTACATCCTACCAACCACCACCCACTCATATACCACCATCCACAGCCACCACTACAGCCTACCCTTCACCACCCACTAATACACCACCACCCATATTCACCACAGCCACCACTACCACCACCAGCCACCAAGCCAGTCCCTCATCTCACACCACATTCACCACTGGATATAATCTACCCTCTATTGGGGTAGAGGAACAGCTGGCAGCACTTAACCATATGGTGCTGAAGCTATTAGTTTCTAATGAAGAGAAAGCTGCCCAACTAAGTCAGCTTGTGGAGCTAAATGCTACGCAAGCACAACAGATCGCTCACCAATCATAGCAGATCGCACAGTAAGCGCAACAAATTTCCCAACTCTAGGAGCACAATGCCAAATCAATGTAGAGGATTGAGGAGTTGGAGACATCTAACAAGTCTATCATGCTCAAGCTAAAGGGATCCAAAGATGAGCCTCTGAAGATATGAGAAGGTGATGATGATGATAATGATGATTATGAAGATGATGATAGTGATGATTACGAGGGCAGTGATGATGAAGAGACAAGGGAAAGGCAGTATGATAATGATGATGAAGAAGGAGATGTAGTTGCATCTACCTCAGCTCAAGGTCAAGAGAGACGTACCAAGAGAAATCAAGACCAAGGAGCCTCATCCTCTGCCCCACCTACTGACGCGCCTGCTATTCAGGGCAAAAATCAATCATCTCAACAAGATGAGTATGATATTACTCCCCTTCAGCAAATCAAGTTTCAACTTACAATGATACTTGATTTGCAAGGAATCGTTAGAAAGTCAGTAAGCTATACTCCTGAAGAAGGAGAAATCATTCATGACCTTTCTGATGAACAACTTGCTGAGATGTTCCGGCTTAATCCGGACGAGATTGTCAAGGACGGTCCTACTATTGAAGTTACAAGTGATGATGAGCTCCATGACATAGATGAAATCGAGATCGAGGACATCACTACAAATCATTATCCAGAGTATTCTGACACAGAGGGAAATGTTATCCCTAATCTGGGTGATACTCTCGTCAGTGATACGTTTGAAAATTTGGATCAGATTGAGAAAGAGTCCGAGAAGAATGAGGGTCAAGCCCAAGCCTCAGACTCCAATGTCAACATCAAAAAGGTTGAATAGGCGGCTTGTTTTGCATAGATCCGAGCCCAATGCACTGCTCCAAAGCCGAGTGCCTACACCAAGCTCTACAAAGTGAAGAAGCATCTAAAGGTGTCAGGAAAGGTTATAGCTTGGGCATATTTTGAGTATCTAAACGTGTATGTCGTGAATAGAGAGAAGGGCATAGAGTACTTCAGGTTTCCACATGATCTAAAGACTCTTCCAGGTTTTGAGCTCAACTAGCTGGCACGACTGAAGTTGTTATATGCTAATCCAAAGAAAATGTTAGGTTGGTTTGAGGCTGCATTACAGAAAGAGTACCACACTAGGTGGGTCAACTTTAAATCTCAACAACCGACGAGGTACATTAGACGGTTTGAAGTTGATTCCATTACTGGAAAGCCAAAGATAGTGCTGAAGTGGAGTCCTCCGTGCATGATGTCAAGAATCCCTCTAAGGGAAATGCCACAGGACTTCACTTCACACTTCAAGTGGTGGTACTATGATTGGAGAACGGGTGAAGCTGTTATAGTCTTGCAAAAAGAGAGCAAAATGGATACTATTCGGGTATTTGACCCAATATGGCTGACTAACTTGTCTGCTAATGATGTATACACATTGTACAAGTGGCCACTGTTTTATGATTCGCAAGACATTGTACAAGCCCTCCAGTTCCAAAATGTTATAAGACTTTGTTTTGCATTTGAGATAAACGTCAGAGTTACAAGAGAGGAGAAGTACAAGAAGTTTGATGAGCTGATGAAGAATGTTAGACAATGATGTAAACTAGGTCCAAGGGGGAGTTTGTACATACATGTGTACCTAGTTTAGGAGCTCAATGTAAACTGTCTTTCATGTCTTACGTATATGTAATTGAATGAGTATGAATGAAGTGAAATGTGTTGGTGATGCTTATAATATTTAATATTTCATTGTTTATTGTGTGATAACACATATTGAACTAACTATATAGGTTTGTGCTTGTTTACGTAGTTCTTAGTCAATAATGGTTGAGAAACGTGTTTAAACTTAATCGTGTGAAGTTCTCATGCGAATGGACCATGCTAATGGACCATACGCATGAAGTCTTCATGCTAATGGACCAATCGCACGACTGAACCAGGAGACTGGATCAGTCGCACGATTGTGACATAAGATTGACTCAGTCGAACGACTGAACATTCAGTCGTGCGGATCAATCAACCGCATGTTTCAGTCGTACAAATGGAAAACCCTAACCTATAAATACCACTTAATTCGTGGAAAAATGTGAAATTTCGAATACCTACACACCTGATCGTACCCAAGTCGTCCAGAGACTCAAGAACACATGTTCCAAGTTCATAGATCACAGTTAATCATCTTGCAATTGTTCTTAACGTTTTGATTCATTCTTAGATCGAGTATACTTGCGTTCTCACTGATTGGATCACAAATCAAATAGGATTCCGCACTATTTGGTTTGGTATACACTTAAATTAGTTAGTACTCTGCACCTAAACGGTCCTAACACTATATTCCCTCGGGTACACAAGCCCTACTTAGGCGTATGGGCACCCTTCAATCGCATGGCCTCCAATGCGACTGAACACCATACGAATAAACACTAGGCGAATGGGCCCTATGAGAATGGACCTAATGCGGATGGACACAATGCAGATGGACCCCATGCGAATGGACCTAATGCGGATGAACATCTGTGCGAATGGACCTAATACGGATGAATCTAGGCGTATGGACCTCAGTCGCATGACCCCATGCGAATGAACCTCAGTCGCATGACTCACAAGCGTATGGGCTCTAGTCGCACCACTCGCATGCGAATGAACCCCAGTCACATGCCATTCGGTCGCCTAGCCCTAGCTGATGTAGAATGTAGTTCATCCCGAACCCATTCTGTGATTTTCGGCCTCCAAGCCCTCCCAAACTCAATCTAAGCCCAAAGCAACCATCCTAAACCTTAGAAACACATACCACAACACCACTTAAGCACACACAAGCCCGAAATCAAAACCCATTCGAATCACACACAAACACATACACACACACTTCAAAAACGGGTTTTACTATGTGTTCCAGCCCTAAATCAGTTGAAAAAATATAAAAGAGGGGTCCTAGAACTCACACAAACAACACCATCGAGTATAGCTTCAACCTAACCCGCTACACTTCAACTTTCATGCTCGAATCCATGAAAACCAAGCTTGAGACCACTTTTCTTCCCCTTTTCTCTCTTGGCTGAATTTTGTGAGTATGGGGAAGGAGAGTGGGTTGCCCTCCCCTCTTAATCCCCCACTCTTCCAATCTTTCTTCCTTTTTGGCAAGTTTGATCCCTCGACTGTGGTCTTTATTTCTTTTTCTTCTTTCGTCGGCTTCAAAGAAAATATCCGGGTGTTACAAGTCCACCCACCTTAAATAGGTTTTGTCCCTGAAACATGTTATTCCTCGAACAGACGTGGATAATGCTGCCTCATTTCTTCTTCAGTCTCCCACGTAGACTCGGATCCTTTCCTGTGCATCCACTGTACACGCACAAGAGGAACCACTTTATTCATCAGTCTCTTCTCTTTTCGATCGATAATTGCCACTGGCTGCTCCACGTAATTAAACCGTTCATCCAGTTCGATATCCTTTGGTGGAACAATCATATCTCCATCCGTTAAACACTTCCTCAGATTAGATACATGGAATGTCGGGTGAATTTCACTTAACTCATATGGTAATTCCAGTCTATAGGCCACATCTCCTACTAGAGCAATGATTAGGAAAGGCCCTATATACCTTGGGCTCAACTTGGCCCGCTTTCTGAATCAGATGATACCCTCCCAAGGTGAGACCTTCAACATAACCCAGTCACCCACCTTAAACTCAATCAGTCTGCGTCGTTTATCAGCATACGACTTCTGTCTATCTTTGGCTGCCTTCATGAAGGCTTTGATCTTTTCAATCTTTTAAGTCATAGCCTCGATCACCTCGACACTCCCTAACTCTTTCTGAACAATGTCGCCTCAACACACGGGTGTTCGGCATTTCCTACCGTATAGCATCTCATAAGGGGGCATACCAATGCTGGCATGATAATTGTTGTTATATGAGAACTTAGATAACGGTAAATGGTCATCCCAACTTCCTCCAAAATCGACAAAACATGCCCGAAGCATGTCCTGAATGTCTGAATGGTCCTCTCTGACTAACCATCAGTCTGGGGATGATAAGTCGTGCTGATATGTAACCTCGTCCCCATAGCATCGTGGAATTTCTTCCAAAATTTGGACGTAAACCGGGCATCATACCCTTTCGGGGTAAGTGGTAGCTTCGTAAAAAAACCCATGGTGACGTGCTCCCACTTCTATTCCGGTATATCCACATGTTGGATCTTCCCATACAGCTTCTGATGCTCGGCCTTCACCTGTAGGCAAGTAAGGCATTTACTCACATACTCCACCACGTCGTGTTTCATACCTGACCACCAATGATCTTTCTTCATGTTTTGGTACATCTTTGTAGCATTAGGATGAATAGAGTATCGAGTCTTGTGAGCTTCATCCATGATCTTCATGCGTCGATCCCCATGATGAGGAATCCACATTCGTCCAAATCGGGTTCTAATACCAAGTGTGTTTTCACCCAATTCCGCAACCAGACCTCTCATTCTTTCCAAGTTAAGATGATCTTCTTTCAATGTCTCATCTTGAAAATCTTTAACTTGATTCATCACATCAGAGGTCATGATTAACTGGTACGCTTTCACCTGAATCGGTTCGGGTCTCTCTTTCCGACTAAGGGCATCCGCCACCACGTTGGCTTTGCCTGGATGGTAATGGATATCGCAGTCATAATCCTTTATAAGCTCCAACCATCGTCTTTGTCTCGTGTTCAGGTCCTTCTGCTTAAAGAAGTACTTCAAGCTCTTGTGGTCAGTGAGTATGTTACACTTCGTCCCATACAGATAGTGCCTCCAAATCTTTAGCGCAAAGACCACGGCTGCTAGCTCCAAGTTATGAGTAGGGTAGTTGAACTCATGAACCTTCAACTGTCGAGATGCATAGGCTATAAATTTTCCCTTCTACATTAACACACACCCCATCCCCGAGAAGGAAGCATCAGAATAAACCACCAGGTCTTGACTTCCATTGGGTAATGACAAAACAAGAGCTTGAGTCAATCTCGCTTTCAATTCTTCGAATGCCTTCTCTTGAGCTTGACCCATACAAACTTCACATCCTTCTGGGTCAACTTAGTTAGGGGAGAAGTGATCTTAGAGAAGTCTTGGATAAATCTTTTGTAGTAGCCCGACAAATCCAAGAAGCTACGAATCTCAGATGGCATCTTTGGAGACTTCCATTGCATCACCGCCTCCACCTTTTTTGGGTCCACCATAATCCCGTCAGTATTCACCACATGACCCAAGAATTGAACCTCACGCAACCAGAACGCGCACTTGGAGAACTTGGCGTATAACTTCTCCTTTCTCAACGTATCCAAAACCTCCCAAATGTGACCGGCATGCTCAATTTCGCTCTTCAAATAAATCAGAATATCATCAATAAACATAATAACTGATTTATCCAACATTGGCCGACACACTCAATTCATTAGATCCATAAAAGCAGTTGGCGCATTGGTCAAGCCAAAAGACATGACAAGAAACTCGTAATGACAATAACGCGTGTGAAAAGCTGTTTTAGGGATATCCTACTCCTTCACTTTCAACTGATGGTAACCCGATCGAAAATCTATCCTTGAGAACCAACTAGCACCTTGGAGCTGATCAAACAAATCATCAAATTCTTGGTAAGGGGTATCGGTTCTTTATCGTCAACTTATTCAGCTCACAGTAGTCAATACACATCCTCATACTACTGTCTTTCTTCTTCACAAACAGGACCGGAGCACCCCAAGGAGAGATAATCGGTCTAATGAACCCCTTATCAAGCAGCTCTTTCAACTGCTCTATCAACTCTTTCATCTCCGTCGGAGCCAATCGATACGGTGCCTTGGCGACAGGTTGGGCACCTGGTATCAAATCGATCTGGAACTCGATCTCTCTATCATGTGGCACTCCTGGTAAGTCTTCAAAAAACACATCTAGAAAGTCACACACAACCGGTACATCGGATAGTTGTGGTGTTGGCATATCCACATCCTTTACATAGGCCAAGTAGGCACTACATCCATGCCCCATGCACTTTCCCTCCACCGCCATTGAAATCACTTTCGGGACCGTCATGACCCGATACCCATAAACTGTTACCGAACTTCCGTCAGGTGCTGTCAAACAAATCATCTTCTTGCGGCACACAATGTTCGCCTCGAAGTCCGCTAACCAATCCATCCCAAGCACCAAATCGAAACCACCTAAGGTCATCATGAATGGTCTAACCGGAAATTTATGACCTACTAATTCCATGTCACAACCCTCTATCACCTTAGAAATCCTGGTAGACTTGCCTATGGCAGTTTCTACCTCAAAGGGCGTATCAACACATCTACTACTAAGAGGCAGCTTAGCACAGAAAGCAGCAAAAATAAAACTTTTACTAGCACCGGAATCGAATAACACAATAGCTAAAGTTTGGTTCACTAGAAACATACCAGACACAACATTAGGGTCCGTTCTAGCCTCCTCCTATATCATAATGAATGCCCTGGCGCTCGCCCTTGGTCCTTCTACTCCAGTCTTCTTCACCCCAGAACCCTCAGCCCTCAGCTTCTTGTAATCCCTGCTCATGTGACCTTCCTCCCCACAATAATAACACTTCCTCACCCCGTAGTTCTTCGCCACATGTCCGGTTCTTCCACAACGTAAACGTACATGGGATCCCACTCTACATTCCCCGGTGTGCTCTCGTCCACACTTCACACACCTCCTCGACCTCACACCGGATGTGACCACATGTCGGTCATCCACCCGTGCACCTTTGTTTCTTGGAGTGGCCCCGACACGTCCAACCCACTTCCCATTCCAATTCCGGTCACCACCATTCTTCTTGCTAGCTTTAGCCCCCACCACAGTCCTTTCATTATACAACCTTCCCGCCAAGTCAACTGTCGACCTAAAAGTGCTCGGCCCGGCAGCGATCATGTGTCTGCAAATATCTATTGGCAATCCCTGGATGTACCTCTTAATCTTTCGTGACAGAGGCGTCACCTGATCCGGCACCAGCCGTGCCATCTCAATAGACTTGGTGGTGTACTGCTAATGTGTCATCGTCCCCGCCTCTAACTGCAGAAACTCCCTCTCAACCTTGTCCATCTCCCTATTAGGACAAAACTCCTCAATCACTAGCTTCTTTAGCTCAGACCATCTTATCCTCCTAATAGCCCGACTACCCTCAAGTTGGACAATATTGTCCTACTAGCATAAAGCTGAGTCCACGAAAGAGTGAGTAGCAAACTTCAATTTTTGATCCTCCCGACACTTTCTGATGTTCAAAACCGCTTCCATTTTTCTCACCCACCGGTGTGCAGCAACAGCAGTGCCGTTACCATCAAAAGTAGGGGGCTTGCATCGTTGAAACGCCCCATATTTAAAGCCTCGTGTCGCCTCCGGCACAGGCTCTTCTTCTTCCTTTTCTTCATCGGAGAGAACCGTTTCAGTCTCGGGTTGTCTTCTTTCGCCCGTAGGTCTACTCCTTTCCTTCCTCTTCCCCTCCCGTAAAACTTTAATCAATTCAGTCACTACAGCCGGTAAGATTGTCTGCATGACCTGATGGACTTCTTCAACAACAGCCTCCTTTACCGAGGGTCTCAGTTTGGCACTCTCATCACCGCCTTCCGGATGAGGGGTCTCGGGTTCTTCATGAACCACCTTTTCCACTCTGGGTCTTCCCCTCTTGGGTCGCGGTTCTGCACCACAACCTCCACCACATGATGCTTTAGAAGATCTACCACCGGCCATTCACACGCACACTGAAAGATTCAAACACCAACACAGTCATTCAAGGGAACAACTTAGTTTATGTCAAGTATAGTAAGTCCCTAATTACAGTGGCCAGTTGTGATTAGCCACTTACTTTACTCCTCATACCCCAAGCATTACCTATCCTGACTACATCAGTATCTAAATCTACAAACAACGCATAAACCACATAACATGCGCACGTAATACTGGTTAACATTACGAAAATACCTGATGGCACGCAGCTACTCAGACTAGCATCCCTTCCCTTTTTTGTCCTATTTTTAGTTTATGTTTAGGTTTATTTTGAAAAATTACCAGTTTCACTTAAACTTCGGCTCTGATACCAACTTGTAAAACCCCATTCTCGGGACGCTCACAGCTGGTAAATCATTGCACATAAAACATATAACTTTACTTTTAACAATCATAAACATTGTAGCGGAACATTTAAAATAACTTTTCGTTTCCTTATAAATGCTTTTGCAAGTTAATACAATCGTTCATTTCAAAACATCGTTCGTTCGCATTACAATGCAAAAACAATAAACAAAAGAATTTCGTCCCAAAAGAGCTGAGTAGCCGTCCCGTGCCATCTTCAGCAACATCACCTGCCAACTGGAAACACATAAAAGTCAGCATTGTTGAGTGAGTTCTAGTTTTATAAGAAAACATACTTTGCTTTCATTAAAACCGTTCTTTATTCTATATCAAAATCAAACTATACTTTCGTACATGATCACACATCGTAGGTACACATAGATAATATCATTATTATCTTCTTTATTGTTCGTTAAATTCTTTCTTTATCTCTTTAACTCTTTCCGGATCAGTGTCATCAGCTATACCCCAAACGTATGCACACAGCAGGTACTAGGCCGAAGATCATAAATGACTTCCATAAGGCCAAAGCCTGGCACCAGCACCGGGGCAAACGACAAAGATCCCAACTGTATACTACACCTCAAACGTATGCACAAAGCAGGTACTGGACCGAAGATCATAAATGACTTCCAGAACGCATAAAGCCTGGCACTAGCACCGAGGTGAGTAACCACTGTAAACCATGTACTATGTCACAGGTCAATCACAAAGACTGGACCCTGCGTGTATCCTTAAGGGTTAGCTAAACCACACACAGTTGAGCTTATGACATTTTAAAGCCGTACACCTCCTTACATTTTGCTTGCAAGCCTTTCTTTACTTTCTCCTTCATTAATGCATGCATTCAATCATTATGTTCCTCTTTCATTGTCTTTCACTTTACGTTACATAATACTTTATTATTTCTTTCACAACTATAACAAGTAAAGCCACGGGAAAGATAAGCATACCTCATAACAAGGAACATCAACATGCACAGTCAACATCATCATACAGGGCATCATCATACACATAACATACATCATGCATAATCATACAACATCATACATCATCATCAATCATGCCCAACATAACCTCTATGGCCTCAAAAGTCGTCTACATGAACCCTGGGAACCTTCCACGTCAAAAGTTACATCTGCACATTCCCCTGAAAGTCAGTAAATAAACTATATTCCCCCGGGTACACAAGCCCTACTTGGGCGTATGGGCACCCTTCAGTCGCATGGCCTCCCATGCGACTGAACACCATGCGAATGAACACTAGGCGAACGGCCCTATGCGAATAGACCCAATGAGGATGGGCACAATGTGGATGAACCCCATACGAAAGGACCTAATGCGGATGAACCCCATGCGAAAGGACCTAATGCGGATGAACATTTGTTCGAATGGACCTAGTGCGGATGAATCTAGGCGTATGGACCTTAGTCGCAAGACCCCCTTGCGAATGAACCTCAGTCGCATGACTCACAAGCGTATGGGCTCCATTCGCACGAATCACATGCGAATGAACCCCTGTCGCATGCCATTCGATCGCCTAGCCCTAGCTGGTGCAGAATGCAGTTCATCCCGAACCCAATCTGCGATTTTTAGCCTCCAAGCCCTCCCAAACTCATTCTAAGCCCATATCAAACATCCTAAACCTTAGAAACACATACCACAACACCATTCAAGCACACACAAGCCCGAAATCAAAACCCATTCAAATCACACACAAACACATACACACGGGTTCAACACACACTTCAAAAACGGGTTTTACTATGTGTTCCAGCCCCAAATCAGTTGAAAACCTGTAAAAGATGGGTCCTAGAACTCACACAAACAACACCGTCGAGTAGAGCTTCAACCCAACCCGCTACACTTCAACTTTAACGATCGAATCCTTGAAAACTAAGCTTGAGGCCACTTTTCTTCCCTTTTTCTCTCTTGGCAGAATTTTGTGAGTGTGGGGGAGGAGAGTGGGTTGCCCTCCCATCTTAATCCCACACTCTTTCAATCTTTCTCCCTTTTTGGCAAGTTTGGCCCTTGACTGTGGACTTTATTTCTTTTTCTTCTTTCGTCGGCTTCAAAGAAAATATCCGGGTGTTACAAGTTGTTACGTATATGTAATAGCTATACGTAACAACATTTGTTAGGTATACGTAGCAGCACCTGTTACGTATACGTAACATTCTCAAGATAAACTACATTTACTGAACCCACGTTATAGTCAATGATTTAAAGATAAAACATGAACGAATGAATATATGAATCAAATGAAAAAGTAATAAAAATGATTTGTGAATGAATTAGCAAAATGTGGTTACAAATATGAATAGAAATTCAAAAGTCAAATAAGGATATAAGTTATATCAATTATAATAGTTTCTTAAATTATGTTTATGTTTATTATATTGCCCTTTGAAAAAATTAGAAAATAAAATACATAAAAATTATTTGATTGGTTGAAAGTAGTTTTCATGGTTTTCAATTGTAAATATGGTTTTCAATTGTAAATATGGTTTTCATTTGATCCTTCCCCTATATATATATATATATATATATATATATATATATCCACCATTTTTTGTGAAAAATCTAGAAACCAATAGGACCCACACATGTAACATAAAAGTCGCACGCCATTTCCACCTTGTTTTTAAAATGTTCATAACTTTTTTTTCACGATATTATTTTTTCAAAAAATTTTAATTGTAAAATTTATTTTTTTATTATTTTCCAAAATGTACCATATTGATATATATTTCTAAAATAAGTTATCCACTATTATTTATACATGTGTAAATTAGTCATTACACATGTGTAAATCCAGTTTTACGCGTATTTAAATCTAGTTTTACACATGTGAAAATTCAGTATTTTATATGGGTAAAACAAAGTTTGTAAAAGAAAATGGTTTTTTTATAAAAAAAATTCATTTCTTTTATGAAAGAGGGAAACAAGTGAAATATTTTTTAATTTTTAATTTTTTAAATTTTTACTCTTTTTATTTTCTTTGTTATGTTTCATTTTATAATTCTTTTTTTAAAATATTTTTGTTATTTACCTTTTGACATTGCAAACTTTTGACTTATATTGGTTAGAGATTTTAAAAAAAGATAAGTTTTAATCTGTATCATCCCCTATATATACATATAACTTTGTTTTCATATGTGTATATTAGTATTTATATATACATATATTTATATATATATATATATATATAAATTTAATTTAATTGTTTTGCGTATGTGTAGATATTTTTAATATCGATACTCTACTAAAAATTTCTTTTAACAACCTAAAATGTAGTTAACAAAATCACTATTGATGACTACCTCTGTAGACACCATATATAAATATTTTATTTTTTTGTTTGCCTCATTTGTCTTTTCATAAAAATCTTTAGTTCTTGTTCATCGTTCTAAAAAGGTAGTTCTTGTCCACTTAAACATCAATTATTTAAACTTAAAAATACTAACCCGTTTTATGAACAATGATGAATTAAATGTAAAAGTAACTACCAAAAAACAAAAAACAAAAACAAAAGCTAAAGAAAATATCAACTAACTCAAATAACTTTATTAATAAAACATATATCTTTATCGTAATTAATAAATAAAATTTTTTGAATGGTCGTCACTACAAAAAAATGCCACAGATAGTGGCAACACTAATAGCGGCAACATAGGCATTAGCGGCGACAATAATAGCGGCAACACTACTAGCGGCGACATGACGCCACTATTGATAAGTGATCCATTTCCAACTTATTAAGTTACATCTGGCCATTGAACGTGCAACAGATCTGACGGTCTAAAATTTATCGTATCGGCTTCTCCCTCCACATTACCCTTTTCCCTCCACCTAAAACTCCTACCCGCACACCACCACACCTTCTGCCGCCGACCACCACGCCTTCTGCCGCTGACCACCACGCATTGTAGCCGCCAACCACCACCACCTCCCAAGCCCTCTCACCACTATAGTCGTGCACCGCGGACCTCCTCTCGAGCCATTTCCTCTCACCGGCCATCACCAAAGCAGCCACCAACCACCACTTCTGGATCCCTCTCTATCACACCCCGAAAATTGCAGCGGAAAGTCGCGTGACGTGGTGGTAACGGAAGTTGGAGTTGATCCAACTTTTATAGTCAAACGTGTTCAAAAATAATGTTAATTATGAAAATCATACAACTAACATCATAAAAGAGATTACAAAAGTATTTTGTTAGCCAAAGTTGAACAACTCGATGTTTGACACATAATACTATCTTTATTTCATGAACCTAATATTATTTAAAGACGTTTGAAATGTTACCCTCCAAAGACATAGTTCCGGAATTTCACATAGAGCTCACCTATAACCCTGAAAAGCATGAAGAGTAATAAAGTCAACATAAAGTTGGTAAGCTTTCGGGGTTTTTCAGTTTTGCAAATATTCATTTTGAAAATAATATGATGAAACAAGGCATAATATATACCACATAGACTAGCTAGGTACTATGATAAATTCAGGTCATAAGTCCATAATCAAACCAAGAAACACGACGTTGCCCCTCAACAGTCCAGACATATAAACTCACTCGCCATAACCTGACCAGCGCGACTGGTCGTGAGAGCGGGTCATTCTGACCCGAAAGATCTACCAGTATATTCTGTTGCCTCACCCCTTAGGTTAATGATTAAAGGGGGATTTAGGGGCTCAATGGTATATATCCATACCACTGACCCAACTTATACCCTCATAATATATTATCCCGTTTAACCCATCATATATTTTAAAGTATTGTTTCACGCTTTTCCCCCAAAACAGTTAAAATAATATTTAAAACGGGGCCGAAGGACTCACCTTGAATGTGTTTAACGAAAGGAACCAACGTGTCAGGCCTTTGATAATGAAACCCTAATCATGTGCATTATGGTCAATATATGATAATTTATTCTTACGAATGCTTTTCACCCACTTATTTAGTCGTTTTAAAATAACATGTTTTTATTATTTAAAAATGTATACTTTTATAAATTTTTAGTAAAGTCTACCATTTTCCTTAGGCGTCATATACTCTTTTGACTAATATCTATTTCTTGTTAATATTCTATATATCTTATGTTATTATTATTCCACTCGCAAATCTTGCTTTTATAACTTACATTTAACTAGTGCTTTCTTATCTAAATGATTTATGTTACAAGATTAAAATATCCCTAAACTTTATATATATATATATATATATATATATATATATTAGTCTTTAGTTAATAATTTTATTAAATAATGAGCTTTTATGAAATAATTCTGTTTAGTTATTTTAAAATTATTTAATTACTAAAACATATATTATTTTCATAATATATAAAATCTATCTAAATGTAAATGTATATAATATAATTTCTATTAGTCGTGAGTTGTCCAACTATGTATAATTTTTAGTTTTGTATAAATACATTTTATAAGGTCTTGGAGTCGTATTTAGCGTCTTAGTCGAGTTCCTTGGTCATAACGTCCTTTTGGTCTTACCTTTGATCATGGTTTTTTTTAGTCTTATAAATCTAACTTTTATCAAGTGAAATCTTTCAATATGTTCAAGTATCATACTTCTATTTTACTATTTCAACTTAGTCGTTCTTTATCATTATATCCTTGTATTATCGTTGTCACCCAAAGTCTTCAACCTAGTTATTATCCTAAATTATAATACTAATAACAATCCTTCATCCATATTATCACCTAATGTTCCTAACAAAGCCATAATCCACCAATCATCCAACTTTTATGTCCATAGATTCATACATACGCACCATATACATATATATATATATATATATACATTCTTACCTTTTAGTTCTCCCAAATAATATGTTTTCCTCAAACATTAACCTATTCCCAAACATATTTTCACATTCATACAACTATTTCAAACACATTTTAAATCCTAATATCATTAAAACAACATTTTTCATATAATCATTAAGTGGGTGAACTAGGGTTCATTAAGATCTTCATCTTGATCATCCATGCATGAACTAATGTACACAATCTAATAAAAAAATATACCTTTTATGACACTAGATGGAACTTTTTACACAATGCTAGCACGATCCTTGTCTCTCGATGAACACTTCGGGTTCTAATCTAAGGTTCTACTATATTGCTATGTGAGTGGAGTGAAAGCTTTCAAAGATGATGGTGAGATTGTGGTGACTGAGAGAGAAGGAAGGGGGTGTCGCGATGGTTTATGGTGTTAAGGGTGGTGATGGCGATGGTGGATGGTGATGAGGATGGTGGTCGCGGTGGTTGATGGTGTTGTGGCGGACGGCGGCGGGCAGGCGGCAGTGGAGGTGCGGCGGTAGAGGGGCCGATTGGGGTGGTGGTGGTGGGTGTGTGTGTGTGTGTAGAGGGGATGGGGAAAATGAATGGGTGGTGTGTGTGTGTGGAGTGGAGTGTAGAGATTTTTTAGGGATTGGATGAGTTAGGTGTCACCCATGCATCCTACACACATAGTTAT